>JAFVLL020000951.1:177466-209735 GCA_021397915.2 Tor tambroides | reverse complement strand
AAATGTGAGGAGTGTACTCACTCCTGTGAGATACTGTATGTTTAAATAAATATATATATATATATATATATATATATATATATAAAAATGTATGTGTGTGTGTGTGTTTTCTACTAAAATTTAAAAATGTATTTACTTATTTACAAATAAAAATTAAAAAACCAAACACAAAAATACTACACAATTCAGTAATAACACTGACTTAATTTTCACCACACTGAATATAACAAAACAGTCCTTATGTAATTGACTTTATTCAGTGAACAATTCAAATCAAGCCTAATCAAATTAACTGGATCATAAGAGTAATTTGTTATTGGCTACAATAGTCATGTTGTATGTGTTTTGGCATTATTTCAAAGTACCTAGTCTTTTTTATTTCATACCATTTAATTCAGACTGCAGGTACGTTTTTTTTTTAATTGCTGTGGCACTTGAGATTTAACAGCGGTAAACAGCGATGCAGAAAACACAGAAACACTCACACACCATAAACAAGGCCAGCGCGGCCAGGGATTATCCCAGCATGCACCTCTCCAGACCTCAGGTTTGAATTTCAAATCAAACGAAATGAAGCCAAATATTGCATTGGCTGGAGGTCCACACACTCGCTCTCAAAGACTAAATTTTGGCTGGTTTTGTGTGATTGGTTGTGTTCTGACAGGTGGCAAAAGATCAAACAGACTGGCAGTCCTGCAGAGCAAAGGAGGGCTGTGGGAAACTCTCCTCTGTGTCTGCTTCAGACAGCTTGCGCCCCCTCCATTACTCTCTCATTAACACAGCCAGTGCACAATGTAGCAGACAAACCCGAGGGCTTAGATCAGCACACACAAGAAGGGCTGATTTCTTGGCTTGGGCACGGTGGAAAATGTTTTAGCTGAGGGTGGAAGGGGAGTCTCTAAGCCTCTTCCAGATACCTACCAGGTTTGGCAGGGCAGAAAGGAGCAGGTGTAGCACTGTTAGTGAAGCTGGGCTCCCAGGACATGCAGCGGCCCCCTTTCCAAACGCAGCGCACACCAGGACCTGCGGCTTCGCAGCGCTCCTGCCCCAGGAAGGCCTCACAGCTGGGTGGCCTGTAGATTAGTACGTCATTCAGAAGGACACTGGAGAAACCCCCAAACACATACATGGACCTAGAAAGAGAAGATGAAGACTTAATTTTAATACTATTTTGTGAGAGAGTGTGTGTGTGTTCATTTAGATTTCTCACCCATTACTGGTTACTGCTGTATGTCCAAAGCGATTCACATCTCTGTGCAAGTTTGGTTTGGGAAGGACCTTCCACTCATCACACGCTACAAGAAAAAAGGCAAACAGAAAATAAAACAATTTTGACCAAATTATTTCAATGACTTTTTCTTGTGTACAGTTTCAACCATTTCACTGAAAATAGTCTTTTAAAAAATGATTTACTTAGGAATTAGACATAACTATGCGATATTTTACTGGATATAGCAACTGAAAAAATGTATGTTCCCTAAGCGAATTTCCATAACTTTTTAGATTGTAGTAATTTGTCTTTTTCTGAAATTTCTTTGGGTTTTCTATGTGGGAATGCTGACACCTGCACATTACCATTTCCAAAGTTTGTGGTCAATAAGTTTTTTCAGCAAGGATGCATTAAACTGATCAAGTGTGATTTTTACATTACAAAAAAATCTATTTCAAATAAATGCTGTTCCTCTGAACTTTCTATTCATCAAGGAATCCTGACAAAACATTTTCCACACTGATAATACTAATAACTGATGACTGCAGTAATGGCTGCTGAAAATGCAGCTTTTCCATCACAGGAATGAACTGCATATTCAAATATATATATATAAACAGAAAAAAGTAATTGTAATAATATTTCACAACATTATTTTTACTGTATTTTCACCAAATAAATGCAGCCTTGGTGAGCATAAGAAATGTTTTACAAAAACATTTAATAAATATTACCGACCTCAAACTTTTTAATGGTAGTTTATATCAAACATGCAGTAAAGTAGCACCACAAACCAATGTCATAGGCGAGGAAGTCAGCAGAGAAGCACTTGGCTCCATTGCTAAGAGAGGTGTCATTGTGTGTATTTCCTCCAAAGATGAGCAGAGTTCCTCCCAGCAGCACAGACGAATGCAGGTAACGTGGGTAACCGCTTTCTCTAAGAATCGTCCTGCAACACACAACAAACATCAAACTGTTGCACCAAATCTGAAACTAACTGTCTCTCTAAAATGAACAAATTTACAACATTTTTCTTTGTCTTGAATACGTCTGTGTGCTCTTACCATGTGCGGGTCTGAACTTCATAGCGGTAAAGATCATCCACCAGGCCGTATTTGTTTGCTGGAAGAGATTTGTAGCCCCCGTGGACATACACGCTCTTGCTGCCGCTGTCGTACACACTGCTGTGGCCGTACCCACCCTGAGCGATCGCTCCTCTGGTCTCTGGCACCAGCCATGTGTTTGTCCCTGTGCACAGAAATGAAATCATTAAATTAAAAAGTGCACCTTTAAGTTTAATATTTTCTTTATTTATAAAACCTGCTTTGCCTCTCCATAATAACCAGTCTGTAAGAATTTGATTTGATGTTTCAGTATAATGAGTGGAATAACAATGAGTTACCTCATCCCAATGAGATCTGGTTCGTGGTATGAGTTCACAACACTTGTAAGATCACGTGAGAACAAAGATTATGCCCTGATCCAGAGTTTAACAGGATTAAAAAAGGTACAGATTATCCAAAAGCTTCAGCCTGAGAGATACAGAGCCTCTGGATATACTATCTGCTCACTGCTCTTTGCAAAGAACCACAGCTCCATCTACTGGACCACTGGGGTAAAATTAAAAATTAAATGCGTTTCAACTGCTGCAGATCTACTCGTTTTACAGCTGCCCTCAAAAGTTGTCTATATTGTCTTTAAAATGACAACAAAATGTACAACCAGTGTTGTTACTGTTAACTAAAACATTTTATTATTTAATTTTTATATAACTATTTTTAAATGTTTTAACTACTAACTAAAAATTTCAAATAACAAAAACACAAAATTAATAATCAAAATGAAAACTAAAAGTATAAAAATTAACACCATTTCAAAATATTAATAAATGCTAAATATATAATACTTAAATTACACATTCTACAATTTAATTTTTTGGGTACTTGCAGAACTTTTCAATCCCAATCAAATACACTACTCAGTCACTCACTGATGTTGTACTCCTGAACATTGCTGATGTAGCTGTAGATGGAGGAGTAGCCGAAGACGACAACCATCACCACATCACTGTTATCCAGCTCTACTATATGGGCAGAGTGGCCTTCCACAGCATAGACCTGGCCGTGGGCTGGCACACTGGGGGACTTCTGCGACCACGTCATTTTGGGTATGTTAAACACCCACAGTTCATCTGTTACGTTACTGGCACCCATCTCCAACTTGCCTCCAAACATGTAGATGTCATTCTGAAAGAAACAACCTGATTTAATAACATGTTTCAAGAAGGTTTCTTAGTAATCTACTGATAAATACTCCAAACTGAGGTTTGCCAAAATCAACATGCCAGTGCATGTGATTGAGGGCCAGATTTACAAAAACAAGGCAAATTAGCATGAAAGCACAATACCATAAAAGCACAGATGGGAGTGGAAAGTTCTGCAGTTGATCTACTGACAATGCACACATTAAAGAACACAGACACAGCAAGATAATGATACAATGCAATCAACCACACACATATTATGAATCTGTTCACTGTTATTTTTGATCAATTTAATGCATTCTTCCTGAAAAGTATAAATTTAAGTATAAATAAAAGGATAAATTTATCAAGTATTAAAAATACATAAATCAAATCAAGAAATTTGCAGGTTGAATTTAAGTATTTGCAGAAATGCTAATGCAAAGTCCATAAACTCCAGGTCAGCTAAAACATTTCTACAGATAATTACATCTATAAACTGTGGAGAAAGTTGTTTTTACTTTAATTATTGCAGAGAAGAGAGAAGAATAACTGCTGTTGCAGGATACTCTTGCTCAGATGATCAAAGCAGCATACACAGACCAAAAGCTAGAACATGTAATCAGCCAAATAGCCTTGTTCACTCATTCAGACACTGATTACAGCTATTTAGCTTATAGACAAATAAAAAAATATTCTTGCTAAATGTTTTTGTAACATTTCAACTGTGATGTTACCTGATATAGTGCCAAGGAGTGTCCGTATCTCGGCAGGGGTCCGCTACTGATGGGCACAGTGTTCCAGATGCCACTTTCCAGATTATAACTGCAAAGAAAAAAAAAAAAAAAAAAATAGTTGACTCAAAGTTCATTTCCATAACCAAAGTGGAAAAAAAAAAACAAAAAACGATGGCTTCAGAATTACACAAATTATCCAATATTCCAGTAATTAGTTCTTTCTCAAAGACGTAACATTTCGAGTTTTGACTGAAATTTCAAATCCACAATGTCAGAATTGCTCCCTCCACAAAGAGCTCCCACAGAGAAAATTTAGACTCACAGTTTCTACCCTCAAACTGCCAAATTAATCAAACTCTACTACCACAGCTCACACTGATTTATTAGCATTATTCCTGCTGTTCTACAGTTTTATTTTGGATTACTGTCACATATGTGCATAATATGCAAATAAGCCTTTTGGTTATGCTGTACACAGCTCTCTGAATTATCACTTACTTTAGAACCATCTGAAAGTTGCTGTAGTTAAAGATGTAGCCACCAACAACCCACATGACCTTTTCCTGCACCACCGCCTTATGGGATGCTCTTCCCAGCGATGCTCCAAAAGGCTTCACTGTGGGCATGATCCAGTAAGACTCAGTAGAGGGTACTGTTAGTGAGCAGTCTGGACCTGAGAGAGAGAAATAAAGAGAAAGAAATAGAGAGAGAGACACACACACACACACACACACACACACACACAATACATTGTAATAACTGTCAAGCCAATAAAGCACATATTGAATTGATACTGAGAGAAAGAGAGTTTCTCTTTGAAAGAGTTATGTTTGACATAAAATATTTACTTGAAGTACCCCCGAGATTAAGCTAACATTTCAGTAATTTAACACCACATTCTCATGTTTATGGTTCTCTAATATTGGTTAATGGTCACATGAGACACAAGCAGATAAAATATGTTTTATTTTGATTTTTTGTAGCTGGACTTTAAAGTGGATTCAAACTTATTTTTAGTTGTGATAGTGTGCCAAAAACAATAATATGAATGAATTAAAATATGAATAAAATGTATAAGTGCACTGTAAAATAAACCTGAAATAAAAATGAATATTTGATTATAGTAATAATTTCATTTTACATTCCACATTACAACACTAATGTTCATGTTTTAAATTATTCACTTTCAAACATTTCAAATCCTCTTTTTTTTGTGAAATTATGGTGAAATTCTATAAACATAGGCCAAAAGATTGGAATTAAGTTTTTTTTGTTTTTTGAAAGAACATTTTCACCAAGGCTGCACAAAAACATAGTAAAAGACATAATATTGTGAAATAATATTACAATTCAAAACAACTGTCTTCTATTGGAATATATTTTAAAATGTAAAATTTTCCTGTGATGGCATGGCTGAATTTTCAGCAGTCATTACTTAAGTTAGTGTCACATGATCCTTCAAAAAGCATGCTAATATGTTCACAGTATCACTGTTTTTACAAATAAATGCAGCTTCTGTGAACATGAGACTTCTTTCAAAAATACTTACAAATCTTAATTACTCTAAACTTTTGGCCAACAATGTGAAACCCTTGCATCCCTGATTTAAGGTAATATCTGTCTTATTATATTTACTATTTATGAACAGATCACTTACAGACATTACTGTGTCCACTCACACTTTCTCTAACTTGCCATTTCCTGTGTCTCCTCACAAAAGGCTTAGTGAGAAGCTGGGCAGAAAGGCTCATTAAATTAACCTCAAGACATCCTGATGTCAATCCTCCATCAGGCTTAATTGTGTTTTGACATTTTTGTGACACTGTGGCAGTGTCTGAAGATGTTGCTGCAGTGATGCAGAGGTGACAGATGCACTATTAGAGAATCAACACCAGGGGGAGACAACTCAACATGACAACAAATCTACCTGAGAAGCAATGCACTCTCTCAGCATCCTGTTACATACAGGAAAGGGGAGGAAATGAGAGCGGAAGCGAGTAGTACCTTGCCAGCTGTCATTGCACACACACAGCTTTTCCCCGGTGAGGTCGCAATACCCGTGATCGGGGCTGCCGCAGTTGTTCCTGCAGTACGGGATGTCACAGGCCTCACCCTTCCAGTACTTATCGCATTCACAATACACACGGCTCGCTATCGAGTTCCCCGAGGTGCACTTCCCGTGGCCAGAGCAGTTATTTGGACATGAGTTGATTCTGTCGAGGGAGAGATGAAGAAAAAGGTTGTAAAAAGCAAACTAGGGGAACTTTCTACAGGGAAGCCTGAAATAGGCGAGGGTATAATGAACAGGACTAAGCCTGTGATTACACTGAAAATAAAACATGTACAGAGGAGATAAAATGAAGACCTCTTTATGATTACACGTCGTGTATTAACACCTGGCCAAACCAGCAGGCTTTTTTCAATAAAAATAGTGCTGATGCTGAGTGTCATTAACTCACGAGTAGAAGATTTCAAATCCTGTCAGGTTGTAGGCAGCGTCGCTAAAAAAGTGCAGGAGTGCGTAGCCTGAGTTGGTCTCCACTTCAGGAACGGTCTCATTCCCTTTCACTTCAGGGACAATGAGACCACTGTGGGACAATTACAGAAAAAAAAAGGCTAGTTAGGAAATGATCTCTTGTTTTTCAATAACAGCAGTAGCTAATTAACATTTGTCATGCAGTAAAGTGAAACTTTCCTGCGTGACTCCAGGCCAAAGGTTTTTCAAACTGAGCTCAGAGGGACACAAGGGAGAATTAAGGGTCCTTGGAAATTTAAATTTTTGATTTTACAAAATCTATTTTTAGGTTCACATGTTGACAAAATATTTATTAAATGTTAAATGCAATATATTATATTTATCATAAAAATGCTTTACAAATTATGGAAGGATTTTCCGGACTGTTTTCAAAAGGAATTGCAAATTGTATTTTCAATTGCGTTTTCCACATGTGGGCGCATAAATTGTGACATAATCCAAATGCAATTGCAAATCTTGCATTATCGTTTGCATTATAGGCTCCCACATTTCAAATGAAAAGCAAAGTCCATTTGAAACTGTATTTGCCATGTCTTACGAGCTATGCGCTTGTCATATTTGGGCTTCAACACACTACCACATTTGCCTTTTCACTTTCTCAGCTGCATGTAACCTGCCAAATCCAAATGGAATCACAAATCCTTTTGCATTTGAATTTCCTATGTCTTTCACAGAAAGCCGTCAATCAATGAGTATGGACTATACTAGGGGGCGCGTTTGTGTCGGGAGGTGACGTCACTCACAGACGCAATCGCGCGAATGCTTTGATCAATGGAGGTAATCGTAAAGGCTTTGCTAAAGGCAGCTGCCAATCAGTCTTCGCCTGTGTGAACGAACAGAAAACCTCCTGAAATAATACATTACTTTTTTTATAATAATACATTGAATAACAGAATAATAATAATAATAATTATAATAATCTTTTTTACCCCCAAATGCAGCTATACCCTGCTAACAGTGGAAGCAACAACGGTATGCACAATAGGTCAATATTCATTCCCCAAACGCTTTTCACCTGTCTCAACACCATCATTGTTTCTCTCTTTCTGATTGATGCAATGAGTAAAATGTGACAGTGCAATTTGCCACTTATGTGTTTCATAAAGAAATGTAGAAAATACCATTATTTTTAACAATTAGGCTACAACGCTGTATAACATCACTGAACTAAAATTATACACATATGCAAATCACATTTCTTATTAATATACATTTAACAATAAAGATTAAAAATAAGAAAGATGCACATTGCAAATACGTCTTTGTAAATGAGAAACTGTGATGAGTCGTGCAGCAGTAACAATGTAATAACATATACCATTTCAAGCAAAATGATCATATTTATTCAAGCATTTAACATTTATATTTAATTAAATGTCAATAATGAACTGCATAAATTATAGCGATCACGAAGAAGGTCGTCTGTCCCAAACGCATACAATAGGCTATAGTTGATACAGTATGCAACTCCCTATCAGTAGTTCTATACTGCCATTTGCCAAGGCGTAGCCAGCAACTTGGAGAACAACTTTGTTACGTTGAGATCGCGAGAAAATAAGTCGTGGATAACGAGAAAACACCTGCTTAGTTATGCCGAGATCATGACAAAACAGTTTTACTCACGTAGAAACAAGGGGGAAAAATGCATGGCTAAGCTTAGAACCTACAGTAATAGAGAGCGTATCACCTGCTTCAAGTGATCTTTACTGTTTGCACTCCAATTGAGGCACATAACCAAACAGTGCAAATTCCGCATGCATGCGCTCATTTGCCACCTATCTTACTCCTATCTTATAATAGAAATAGAGCACCTGCCCAAGATCTCTGTCTGTTTACACCAATGATGCACTTGACATGTCAGAAAATGCCATACCCGCTCTGCTTGCCCAGATGAGACTTCTCACTTACACCAACGATAGGCACAGCTGTCACAGAATATGCCACAGCCAAGGTGAAGTAAATATTAAAAATCATGTGCATCAATCACAGGTCCGTGGCTGTAATACAGGAGAGATCTTTGAGACTCATTGTGGACGTGCTCCATAACGGATTAAAAACTGTTAAGATATTAAATAATATAAAATATATATGTGAAAATGTAGATAAATATAGATTGGCACTGTTTTTTTTTTCATCACTCTTTACAGATTAAAAGAAAGGAAGAAACGGGATTATTGGGCGGAAACTGCACTGTCTGTTTAACACTCATTTGCATCAATCAGGAAAGAGAGAAACAGTGACAGGGTAGAAAAGCGTCAGTAATAGTGAATATTAACCTATTGTGCGTACCGTTGTTGCTCCCACTGTTAGCAGGGTATAACTGCTGCATTTGGGGTAAAAAAGATTACTATAATTATTATAAAAAAAAAAAAAAAAAATGTATTGTTCCAGGAAGGTTTTCTGTTCGTTCACACAGGCACGAACTGATTGGCAGCTGCCTTTAGCAAAGCCTTTACCGATTACCTCCATTGATCAAAGCATTCGGCACGGCCGTGCTCAGAGCGACGCTACCTCCTACACAAACACGCCCTCTAGTATAGTCCCGCCCTCCACATTGACTGACAGCTTCCCATGAAGATACAGAAATTCAAATGTAAAAGGAGCCTGCAACTTCCATTTGAGTTTTGGCAGGTTACATGCACGACGCTGAGAAAGGAAAAGGCAAATGTGGTAATTAATATTGCTATTTAAACATGACATATTCAGGCTGGTAGACATGGGAAATACAGTTGCAAATGGATTCTGTTTTTCATTTGAAATGTGGCAGTCACTGTGCGTTCAAGGAAGCTTAAAATGCAAACGATAATGCAAGATTTTGCAATTGTATTTGATTATAAGCACACTTATAATACTATTACGTGGAAAACGCAATTGAAAATACAATTTGCAATTCCTTTTGAAAATAGTCCAGAAAATCCTTCCATAACAAATAAAGCAAATTTAAAAGCTTTGCAAATTAACGTTAGAGCACAATTCCATAAAAGCGCCGATGGGAGGGGAAAATTCTGCGGGTCATTTACTGACAGAAGAACATTTCCATAATGACCAGCACAATCTACCAAGAGAAGCGCAAATTACCCCCTATGTTAAGACATACTTTTTTTTGGGCGCAGAATAATGGCGCAAATACCAGTAATTTGACGAGCACAAACGTTAGTAAATCATTTGTGATGATTCATTTTAATACTCTCCTCCCATTAATTTTGCATCTGAAAGGGAAACTCCTACAAATGCATATTCAATAAGGTTAGGCACAAAAATAACTGTGTCCATGCCTTTTCAGCACTAATTCTTCACTGCGCATCTTTAATAAATCCTGACAGTACTATTTTAACATCAAAAGACGTTTTGCGCTGGCGCAAGCTGTTAGAAAATCTGGCCCATAATATTTCTATCATACAGTATAAATTGGTCTTTATGCATTAAAAATAACTATTTTTAATTTTAGGGAATAGTCCCTCAAAGGGAATCACCATACTTGTGGGGGTGCTTAGCATCGGAAAGTTCAAAACCCCCGTTCTTCTTTTAGAAAACACACTCACCTGAAGACGGCTACTAAGGGAGCATAAATCGAATCTCCATCATAGACGTACATGTGGTCCCAGCTACATTCGGTCGCAAAATGGTTAAATCGTAACCTCAGGACTGCGTTTGGGCTGCAAAACAAAGGTGATGACATAATGCTTAAGAATGTGTTGCTGGCTGCGTAATCCACTATGAGAACATATTACAGCAGAATCTTTTCTGCCAAGTCTAAAGGGTGCAAGGCGGAATGTGCTCCTCCGAGCCTTTTCTGGTAACTTAACACAGAACAAAATACCCTTGTAAGGGCTGCTGAAGTGTATTTAAATAGGGGTTATGCAAGAGGGAAGTGTGGGCACAACAAAACTTTGATGAGAAAGAGAAAAGGGGACGGAATAACACTTACTAGCCCTCAATCAGCCAGGTGCACTTGGTTTTGTACTTGTAGTTGATGGGGCCATCTGTTAGGTACCCAGATGGCTCAGTCAACCTGAAGAATAAAATCAGAGGACCATATCAAACCAAGCCCGAGGGACAAACAGAACAATGCTATGCGTTAAAAAAAAAAAAAAAAAAAAAAAAAAAAAAATGCAAAAGGCGTTGCAGAGAAGTGCTGTTTCAGTACAAGTAGGCACAACGATGGAACTGGTTTCTGTGGTTACTTATGGCCATATGGACACAGGCTTGTGTGGGAGCAGATCCACAATGATTCACTGCTCCAAATGCGCTCATGACACAGGCCTAACCAATCAGTTTCCTCTCCTTCCGGACTGCAACAGAGCCATCGGGCCCATGAAGTGACAGCGCTCGGATCCGTATTGCATCATCACGGAACACTCAGGGCCTGTCTGTGTTGCGGGCCACATTAACCACACCAAGCTGGCGGCATTGTTTGCCCAGACAAGCCCAATTGTTTGTAGATGCCGACTTGAAGGGATCCATCCTTATAAACAATGACCTCAATATTCCACAGACACACTTTTAATTGGACATGTTATTGCTGCTTGCATAGCCAAACACTCTTCAGGGCGTATTCTAAAAGGAAATCAATCTAAGTGACATTGCTAAGACCTTCTGTTCTTGAAGAGAACAAAAAGAAGAACTGAGCTGGTGTTGCACAAGCATCCTAGAGTGGATCAGAGGAAACCAACACATCAATATTCACAATATAAGGCTATCCAAGATGTAGATTGGTTTGTTTCTTCATTAGAACAGATTTGGAGAAATTTAGCATTACACCACTTACACACCAGTGGATCCTCTGTATGGTAGTAATGAATGGGTGCCGTCAGAATCAATGAATATCTTGTGAAGAGAAAAGCTGCATATTTGTATAAAAAAAAAAAAAAAAAAAAAAAAGCCTTTTTCTTCTTAAAGGGGTCATAGAATGGGTAGAGAAAAGATCATTTTTATTTTTATTTGGTTTAATGAATATTACTAAAAAAAAAAATTACCTTTTCTACAATTTATACTATTTTATCTCCTCTAAACCCTACTTTTCTGAAATGGGTCGATTTGACAATTCACCGATGAAAACTACTTTGTGTGCTCTGATTGGCCAGCTGTATCGTGCGTTGTGATTGGCCGATTACTCTAAGCGTGTGTGTTGGAAACAGCATACTTTGTCATGTGAAGACCAGCTCTGAGTAAATTACCAGCTGATAATGTCGCAATCGCAGCCACTTTATCAACTTGAGCCTTAATCTATCCAGAAAATGCAGAAGACTGTTGACTTTCAGCTTGTAACTGGGGCCAGCGTACTTGATCAGAACGAGCAGACTGGTAAGGTTTTACTTTACAACAATCATTATACTGTCTATACCCATCGCGAGATCGCCGCAACGCAACAGCTAAAGTCTGTAGAACACTAGACGCGACAGCGACCATTGAAAATCATTTGAAATTTGTGTCAACATCGTCAAATGGCTTTCATGAAAGCAGTTTTCTGTCGGACATTTGTGGCGGCCGTATCGCATCAGCTATGTCCGTGTAGACTAATGTTATATGTAATCACTTGAATATACTGTCATATGACATTGTTAAGGTTCATGAAACAATCCTCGCTGAAGTGCGCAACACAAACTCGAATATTTGGGTTGTGTTTCGTTTGGGACAGTGTTGGAAATAAAATCTAGCCACAGATCTCTTCTTATTTGTTCTTTGGTAGGCCAAACAGAGAGCTTTTCTTTCTCGCATCCAAACACACAGCGTTCCCATGACATACAGACGCTGCGCATAAGACAACATAGCAGCTAAGGAAAGGAGCGTCTCTTACTTGCGTATTCTCACAGAAGTGTGTTAGCAAATTTCAAAATGCTGACGTAGACAACTGGGGTGTGTTTGAGACTAGTTTTAGGGGGGTGTGGCAGACTTCTAACTTTAATAAAGAATATATATTTGGATTTGAGACTTTAGTCTTTGCAACTTTACAGATCTTCTTTATGCACCAAGGGCTTGTAACAGTCCAAAGAGAAAGGAAAACTTAAACTCATTCTAGGACCCCTTTAAGACATCAAATGATGGACTGCAGTCGTGTTGTGGATAACTTTTTATCAGCTGTTTGGACTCTCATTCTGGTGGCACCCATTCACTGCAGAGGATCTATTGGTCAGCAAGTGATGTAATGCTAAATTTCTCCAAATCTGCTCTGATGAAGAAACAAACTCATCTACCACTTGGAAGGCCTGAGAGTAAGTATTTTCTCAGTACATTTTCATTTTTGAGTAAGCTATTGCTTTAAAGGTAAAGTTTGCAATTTCTGTGCCAAACAAAGCTACAAAAATGGCAGCTACTTATACATTCTTGTATATATGGTAATTAGCATATTCAGAATAAAATGAAAAAGAAACAGACATTCATTAACTGCTATTGCCTTCTTGAAAAACAGGAGATGCTTGCTTTTGCCATTCATCAAGTTGCTTTTTTGTAATTCTGCACAGTAACTGAATCAGTTCATTAATTCTCATTCATGTCTCTGACAGCAGCGCACAAGAGAATGTCCTTGAGTCTTACTGTGCTTTTGCTTTTCTGTTTATTTATCTGTTCTTGTCTTTTAATGTGTAATTAAATCTGTCTCTTCCTCACTCTACAAATGTGTTTCTTCCTAGACTTTTCTCAACTTCCTGTGTCACATCAGCAATCTAGCTGACTGGTACATTTTCTCATTTACCTTGGCTCATAGTCTGTAAAGCTAATTTTTTGCCCTGCAAGCAAATTTTCCATGACAGTGAATATTCCAAACAAGGTTCTGAAATCACATCAGAATTATGATTAATACAAGCAGGTTTCTATAAACCATATTTTAGCTTCATTTGGTTATGTAAATCAGGTCAACACAGTGCCCTCCAAAAGTTTGGAAACTCCCTAGGCAAAGTGGGATTTTGGACAATGTCAGAATAACTTATTGAACTGTTATCATTTGAAGCAATAACCATTTCTTATTACTTAATACTCTTAATCATATAAATTATTTTGATTAAAGATACAGTAAAATATTATTAGAATTTAAAATAACTATTCTATTTTAATATATTTTAAAATGTAATTTATTTTGCTTCAGTGACCTTCAGAACATGATCCTTCAGAAATCAATCTAATATACTGATCTGGTACTCAAGAAACATTTCTTAATATTATCAATGTTGAAATTGTGGAAATCGTGATGAATTTTTTCATTATTCGTTGAATACAAAGTAAATAAGAACAGATTTTATTTTAAATCAAAATCTTTAATTTTGATCAATTTAATGCATCCTCGCTGAATAAAAGTAACAATTCCTTTTTAAAAAAACAAAAACAAACAACAACTTTTGAACAGTGTACAGATCACAATCAGACATTTTTTCTTTTATCTTTTAAGATAATTGCATCAGAACACATGTAGCCTTACTTTAGCTAATCAGTAAATATACAGTAAATATACAGTAAATATATATATATATATATATTTTTTTTTTTATCAATAAATCAATAAATTTATCTATTACTTTTCTGCTTTAAGTTTCTTGATCATTTGTGTGGGCCCTTATCAATGCAACATTATCACAAATTTATGAAGACACTAATATTGTCCAGAATCTCACTTTTTTTTATGGAATTTCCAAACCTTTTGGGTGCTGACCATATGAACTTATCCAAATTCTGTAATGAAATAAAACCCAAATTCATAAATGTACATCACACAGCAAAGTGAAAACAGCCCGCAAACAAAAGGAATCATTGTGGGTGTATTTCTCTTGTAATCATTTCTCTCACTCTGTGAATCATTCCTCACTTAAAGTGAAGAATCTCTTCAAAACAATTTCTGACGTACAGCAAACCTAACGCAAACGCTGAAAACCTGGCATTAGCATTCTTGTTGTAGGTTAAATCGTAGCCTATTAACAAGCTATTTCTCCACTCTGTGTTCTGCATGTCTATAATCAGACACTGAGATTTTAAGAGCAGTTAAAAACAGTAATCACGGTGCACCACTTCCTGTGCCGGGGAGGACATCCCTCAGGCTGAATGTTGGCGAGAGGGATGTTTCTTTGTGCGGGCACACACTCATCGGCCCAGAAGAGAGGGAACTGTAGGTGAGTCAACAGTTAAAATATTCACCAGGTTCTGATGAATCTTTTATAGCACAGTACCACAGCAAATATATCCACCAACAGCCAGGATTAATACCCATCCCAGCGGCTTTGAAGCCGCCACTGGACAAGGTTCACTCAGCATCACTCAAAGGCTGGCCTCAGGCATTCAGAAAGGGACGATAAGGGAGTTACATAAAGATCTGCAGAACAGCCAATGCAATATTACAAAAAAAACAAAAAAACAAACAAAGACTTGTGTGCTTTAGGTAAATGGGGTCTGAAAGGTGCAACTCAGCACTGCAGTCAGCCTTGCCAAAATGTTAGCCTAACATTTTGCAAAGTCCAATTAGAGAGGGCCTCTTCGTAAGCTAACTCAAGCCCCACTACCTGCCACGTGAATAGGAGTCCACTGATATCTGTCCATCACTTCCTGAACGTGCCTGTCCTCACAGCCCTTGTCTTCCTGTGGTCGGCGTGTTGCCTCCCACCGCTTGTTCGTTAAGCTGTTGTGTAACACGAAAGCTGTTTTTAGTGCCAGAATGATGTGGAGGCAAGGACACTAGGTTAGGACTGCTGAACAATTCAGGTTTGTTCATTTATTTGACATGTTATGATATCATCTATCCACTGTACAACCGTTTAAAGGGATAGTACACCCTCGAGGTGTTCCAAACCTGTATGAGTTTCCTTCTTCTGTTAAACAAAAAAAGATGATATTTTGAAGAATTTTGGCAACCACACAGTACAGTCAACTGTTTGGTTGCCAGTATTCTTAAAAATATCAACCAATGGGAGGGAAAAAAAAAAAACAGGTTTGGAACAACTTAAGTTACATAAACATCCGGACTGTATGTGCGTCATACTAAAAATCATAAATATAAAAAGTTACTTCACCATATTTGAATTCCGATTCAATCAAAAACACTAAGGAGCTGTATTTAACCAGACACGGAGCGAGAAAGACTGAATGTACAAAAGGAAGATCTGTTGAGAGAGTGAAATGTAAACTGCAACACTTTTACTGACAAAAGGGATTTTAGAGTGGAAGCACCATTTGATAGGATTCAAACACTCTTTGTTTTTGTCAAGGAGGTTTGGGTGAAGTGTGATACAGGAGACACATCCACACCGACTGAGCTCTGTGTACTACAAAAGGACTGGATCTATGCTTAGTCCAAAGCAAGAGAGATTTTAAATAGATTTCATATGTTGCCTCCAGTGGACTCACCTTGTCTGGCCTACATTTTGCACATTACCATTCAGGATCCAGTTAATCTATATGAACTGGATCCTAGAAGCCAGTTTTAAAAGCTAATTCAGGAAAATGAAGGGAAACTTAAAAGATATGTTGGAAATTACCGTCTTATATAGAATTTAAGGGTGTGTTTACACTTCGGTTCGGTTCTCTTCGCTCTTTAGGTCTGAACCAAGAAAATTATACATTTAGTACTTGTTTGCTTAGCATTCACACTGTCATTTTTAACTGCTGTGTGCTGGGCTAAATGTGTACGTTGTATGCGTGTACATAAGGTGGTATTATTACCAGTTAATAACTCACAGAGCTAATAAAATGTGTAAAGGAGTCAAAACAGCGCTATGAATTACTGCTGTAAGGAGAATGCGGTTCCACCTGGATCAAACTATAATGGGCAACACTGCTCCAATGATGACAAGAACTATGTATGCTTGAGCATTTTGTCCTTTTTAGGCAATCTTGTGACAAAAAAAATATTGTTTTTGGTTCGTTTAGATGTCTTTGGTCTTTGTGTTCATCTATCTGTCAAACTGCACTAGAGTTGCACAGTGGTTGCATTTGCAATCAAAAACATTAATTTGCGAGTGACATTTTTGCTGAAGACCGTATAAATTTAGATGTTAAGATTGATGTTATGAAAAAAAAAAAAAAAATTTCACTGAGTTTGAGCGCCAAAATATAGACAGGAAAAGCAAAGATTATCTTTCCGCGTCAGAAAAACATGTCAAAATAAAAAAATAACAGACTTTTTCAAACAATTAGGCTATCATCTCTGTTGAGGACCAACTCTGATAACACACCTGCTGAGAAAAAGGCAGGTTCCAGTTGTGTCAAATTGAGATATAAAACATCTGAGACGCAACTTTCCATGTCTATCAATGATCATTCAATTGCAGAAAGGCATTTTTTTTTACTTCTTGGATGCAAGAGTTTGCTTGGCTCAGGTATGATCAAACAAAGATTGTTGTTTTTCTCCAAGAGGGCAGAGAAATAATGAGGGGAAAAATAATAATAATAATAATAATAATAATAATAATAATAATTCATTACCGGAATGAAACATTTCAAGAAAAAGACTGAGAGAAAACACAGAAATAGTCAAAAGCATGCATAGCTGTTATTTTTCTTATAAAAGCCAATGGCTCCTTAACTAATATTGTTGTCTGGAGGAGTCCATTTGTTTAGTGCGAACCAAAGTTCAGATCAAAAACGTCCACATTTGTTAGTGTGGTTCATTTGAATAGAGCAATCAGTGTTCATTTTAATTATTTAAAAAAAGACTTTATAAAAACATCCGAACACTTGAAGAAAACCTTTCAGCATCTGACCACAAGACTTAAGTGTACCTTGCAGTTGGTCTAAGCCAAGCATGTTAGGCTTGTTTGATGAAGATGATGTAGCTTACATTGCACTTCAGATAGTCATCCATAAAGATCAGACTAAAAATAGTGCACAGATCATGTCGACTGACTTGGCTTAACCCAAATACCAAATCAGTTCACCAACAACTATCCAGCAGTCTAGAGCACACAATATTTCTGAGCACCACAGACATATTTCAAATAGATGTTTGCACAAGGGCAGTTGACGCACATTTGGAAAGCTGACACGTCCTGTGGTGTGAAATGTTATACTCGTTCTAAAACCATTTAAAAAGATTTTCCTAATTCTTTTATAATTACTATGCATGCATCTTTTATGATTTTGTAATAATGGAGATCCTAAATAGAATATTTGTACTTTTAAAAATCCATTTGTCACACAGCAGGACCATTTTAATTGAACTAAAGGGCTAAAAGGTTACAAACAAGAAAAATTATATTTAAAATATTAGTGTAAAAGTAACCGGTAACACTTTACAATGATTCATTTGTTAACATTAGTTAACTACATTAGATTAAATAAATTAGCAATGAGCAATATTTCTACCGTTTAATCTTTTTACTAAATATTAGTAATCTTTACATGAAGAAATTTACACTATATAATTTGAAATCAAAATTTATCTGTTAAAATTACTTAATGCACTGCAAACTAATATGAACAAGCAATGAACAATCATATTTTTATGAACTAATATTAACAGATTTATAAATGCTGTAAAAAATATTGCTCATAGTTAGTTCACATTAAATAATGCACTAACAAATGAGACCTTATTGTATGTTAAGTTTTACAAGAATTATGTATGTCACACCCCCATAAATATACATTTTATACATAGGCTAAATGATTTAAAGTTACACAAACATGCATCAACTACCCATTAACAAGGACTGAAAGTCTTAAGAAAAGTCTCAAACTAATAAAAAAAAACCTAACTGAAAGGGAAAAAAAATAAATAAATCTTACAAAAGTAATCATATAAAGGGATAGTTCACCCAAAAATGAAAATTGTCATACTCATCCTCGTGTCGTTCCAAACCCATAAGACCTTTGTTCATCTTCGGAAAACAAATTAAGAAATTTGAAGAAATCCAAGAGCTCTCTGACCTTCTCACAGACAGCAAGGGTCCTACCACGATCAAGGCACAGAAACATAGTCAGGACATTGTTAAAATAATCCATGAGACATCAATGGTTCAACCATCATTTTATGAAGCTACGAGAATACTTTGTGAGCAAAGAAAACAAAAATAACGACTTTATTCAACAATTCGTCACCTCCGCGTCATCCTGGTGCCACCTTGTTTACGTTCAGATCAAAGTACACATATGCGTGTTCTGTGTCAGCAGCACCATGTGCATACATTGTTTACTGTACGTTTAGATCAAAGCACGCGCATGCGTCGTGATATTCCCCAAAATGGCGCCAGGGTGAAGCGGAGGAGACGAATTGTTGAATAAAGTTGTTATTTTTGTTTTCTTTGTGCACAAAAAGTATTCTCTTAGCTTCGTAAAAGTACATTGATCCATTGATGTCACATGGATTATTTTAACAATGTCCTTACTCCGTTCCTGTGCCTTGATCGTTGTTGGACCCTTGCTGTCTATGCAGGGTCAGAAAGCTCTCGGATTTCATCAAAAACATCTTAATTTGTGTTCTGATGATGAGCGAAGGTCTTATGGGTTTGGAACAACATGAGGGTTGGTAATTAATGACAGAATTTTCATTTTTGGGTGAACTATCCCGTTAATGATTTTCCTCTAGTTTTAAAGCTGACTTCAAGAAAGCATTTTGTAAATCATCAAGAAACTACATGACATGAAGGGTGACTTTCTAAAAATTAAAAAAATAAATAAAAATACACATTACACAGACAATATATAGGATATAATTTATGGACAAAACCAACCAAAGTTTAAAATCATTTAAACAGTTTCATTATTGGTTAAATTTCTTTAAACATCTGCAAAATCTTTATGAAGTCTTAAGTAATCTACTGTGGCTTCATCTTAAGTGTGAACTTCAGTATAGAAAAAGGAAGTTACATCATGAGATGGCACAACCACACAAAGCCACAGAAAGCCAACCCATCTCTGAGCAAGACTATCTTTAGGCTACATCATGAAGTTACTGCTCAAGAAATTTACAAAGCACTCACTTTTAACAATAAAGATGACTCTAATTGAAGATTAACTTGCCATTGGTTGGACACTGATAACTGGTATTGCAAACACCTAGCTAATATTTCACTTTGTGGAATGTCTGTTTTCAGATGTTGTTTTTTTTGTTTTGTTTTTTTAAATCAGAGAAATAAAATAAATAATAAAATTAAATTACATTCATCCTTATTTCTTTTTATATTTTAACTTAGAGACCAGGATGTGTCTGCTCAATCTAAATTATTAAAGCACCATTATGCACAGTAATTGTTGCTTATGAGTCTGAAACCTAACACAGTTCATTAATAATTCTGCATCCTCATAAATAATCTGCACATGGCTATAACAATGGAGTCGCACACCAGACACAATTTCATCTCATGTCTCAATCTCATAAAGACTGGCTAAGTGGACATAACAACAAACTGCTATCTGTCAGGATGACAGCCTTTGCTGTTTGATCATGCATCTTACAGAGCACCTAACGGGTGATCACACAGTACGACATGCTCAGATAATAACTCGGTACTTCCTGGTCACCTGGACCAGCATGAAAGGCCCAACAATGGGCGAGAACATCAAAACATCAACACAGTTCATTTCCTTTCATTCAGCTATTGTTGTTTTCAACCTTTGTTATACAGGTCTAAGTGTCAGGCTTAAGTTTAGTTTGAGTGACAGCACTTATAAATACCAATAGCATCCTCTTGGCTGCTTCTAAGATGGAGAGAAGAGGGAGATCTTTGTTGCACCCGACAAGAGCGGGATGCTATTTTAAGAAACAGTGCAGGAGCTTTGTTCAAGGGTTTCATTTATCATACAGCTGTCAAACTAAGATCGTTTAAAACTAAATCATGTCTACCCACAGTACCTCTGACATCCTTTGAGAAGACAATGGCACAGAATTAATAATGACAGTATAGTAGATGTTTGAAAACTCTCATCAGATCATGTCTATACAATTATTTAAATAATACTAATATAATCAGTGTGAAGTACAGGGTTACTGCAGGTTTTATGAAGGTAAATTGAAAACCTTTTCAAGAACAAATAAAGAAAATCTAAGCAATAAATTGAAGGCGGCACATCAATATGCTGTTTAAATGTAAATGTCTAGAGAGCAGACAATGAGTTGAATTGGCAGCACTTCAAAGTTTTGAAAATTCAACCTCCAACACATCTTTATTACATTAATTAATTTTACAAAAATAATGGCTATGGCTTAAGGCTTTAATAGCTTTGCTTACAAACACTAGTATATGAAAATAACTTTTACTGATCACACTGCAATACTTGCTAAGTATGTCTGTCTTGTTTTCCAGCAAAAATATCAAGATTCTTAAATCAAGATACATTTACTTAATACAGAAAAGTCTTGTTTTGTTTGTGAAAAAACAAAAACAAAATTGATTTGTTTGATTTAAAATAGAACAAATTGGCCTATCTGCCAACGTATTCAACTTAATTCAAAATGAAAACAAGTTTTCATGCCCCATTGACAAATACTTTATTTTTAACAAACTTACATAGTTTGTCAACAAAAAAAAAAAAAAGAGACTTCATATCTTCACTTTGCATTTCAAGGAAAATTAAATTTAAGGATGTTCAGCTATTTCTATGGAAAACAAGACAAAATACTGAGGAAGATATCCATTTTTAGCAATGCTTGACATTATGAATTTAAGACTTTTGTTCTATTTTAAGATCTTAATTTGTGGAATTAAGACTTCTTAGCAAACTTAATTTCTGTGTGCTAAAAGTACAAAACTTCAACCAAACTGTGCCAGGACTCACCAGGAGTATACCAAGAAAGATTTCAACGTGGAAATGAAATCTAGATTTTAAGCCACATGAAAATACTCAGAGGAGGGAGCAGTCAAGAATAAATGCCCCTCATATCAGTTTTTATCCAGATGGTGCACATATGTGAAAAGTCCCTTTCAAGTTATCCAAATTTCCCAGACAAATATGAAAATCCAGCAATCAGTAACATGCTTTACAGATGATTGAACATACAATGGACCTGTGTTCCTTCCTAAGCATCACAATAACAAAACTTTAAATTTGAATAAAATAACAATGAAAGAAATCACATACAAAGCTGTCACTGGGGTGGTATCCTTGCATCTTTATTTCGTGTCTACCCCTAAATTGTACATATTAGTACCTTTGGAAAGGGCACCACATCAAGTGACAGCTTCATACCTTTTTTCCTGAAAGTGCATGTGCATCCATGATCAGTGAATTTGACACACAGGCACTTGCAACATGCTTTCATGTTCCTCCAAAGCTGTAAGCAGTCCTATTTAATATATATATATATATAAATGCCTTTTTGAATACTCACTTGAATCTTCCCTGGCAGTGTTGACACTGGTCCCCAACCCATCCACGATCACAGACACAAGATCCGTTCACACACCTGCCTGACAGACAGCTCTTCTCGCAGGGTGTAGATGGAGAGCCGTCTGAAATCAGCACCAGGGAGAACATCACACACAGCCATAAATATCTCTGCATGCCCTGCAGTCTCTGTCTGACCAGAAACAGTTCAGGTCTGAGCATTCTCTTCCCAGCATTCATGGTTTAGGGATGCTGCTGCTGTTGTTTAATTGGGTATCAATATCTTACGGCCTTTCTTCCCTGTTTATTAGTGCCCAGATTGTTTCAATTATAACAGCAGGGGGGGATCCGTTCACTTATAGATCATGAATATTCCTTAAATATGAGCGGTCGTTTCCCAAAACGTAAGCAATCGTTTAATTGAAAACATCCAGATCCGAGTGTGATATGATAAAACGAGCATAAACACAGGCATATTAAATCATCTGTCTCGCCTCATTGTGTTTCTGAACAAGGGCAGGAATTTCCTACGTTACCTCCTGCAGTTACAGGGCTGGAAAATAATTCCCCATAACATTGAAAAAAACCTTTCCTTCCAGAGCATTACCATAACTCAAGTGATGAGATATTTCCAGCTTTAAAGCATCATATTATTCAGCGGTCTTACTCTGATCCCTTCCGCAGCCATTTTAAAGCGTAAACATTCAGCTGGCTGTCCAAATACACTGCTGGTGTGCTTTAAAAGCCTCTAAACCTTGAGCTTTTCGTGGCTAACGTTCATATGCCACCGGAAAAAACGCTAAACGGAGAAGGTTTCGGAGTGAAAAGCATCCTTTATAACCGCAGCAGTCAGTAACACGGATGTTGTTTCTGCTGTTGTCCGTTGCGCTGAGGGATTTGGAAAACCTGAGGAACTATCCGTTATCCGCATATTTTTTCGCTGTTTTTCAGGCTCAACGTGATAAACTCCTTAACGAAAGCGTAGACTCTCAGTGTAGGTATACATTCTCTTCGTCCCAGTGCGCTAAAAGCCTCTCAGTGTGTGAATTTTGGCCCCCTCGACCACCGTTTAAGCTCCCATAATACGAGCAGCTCGCGCTGGCTGCTCCTCAGGTTGGAGCAAACTCAACACAGAGATGTCCGCGCACGCGCAATGGGAAGAGGCCATATTTAAAGAGACAGTGACCAGTATGTGCGTCCCTGGAATGTACATTGCAGTACTTGAGAAGCTTTGTTACACATTTTGTCTTCAGGAAGTGTGTGAAAACCTAACTTCCTACCGCTGTTATAGCTTTTTTTTTTTTTTCAAAACAGAGTCCTGAATGCTCTATGCATTATATTGACTACAGCAGGGTTTTTCAAACCTGTCCTGGAGGACCCCTTGCCCTGCACATTTTGTATGTCTCCCTCATCTCATACACCTGATTCCACTCATCAGCTCATTAGAAGAGACTGCAAGAACCAAATTGGGTGTGTCTGATTAGGGAGACATACAAAATGTGCAGGGCAGGGGGTCCTCCAGGACAGGTTTGAAAACCACTGGACTACTGTAATGTTTATTCTCACTGAATATCAAGGTTTTATGTCCCAGATTGAACTTTCAGACCCAAATATGAACTTTTGTCCTTCTCTTGAGTGTTAAGGTGCATTTCAATACACTATGTGCTGCCAGCTTAAGTTAGGCTGAAATACTGTATGATGTCCAGCTCTTTGGGTTCATTTATTAGCGTCAAACTTCCATGCTCCTCAAACATATGCTCTCTTAATATAAGTAATATGAAGCTAAGATCGTTTGGGGTTGGTAAGTCGCATTGGTGTCTGTCTTGCTCACCAAGGCTGCATTTATTTGGTCAACAAACAGTAAAAATAGTATTATTGTGAAATATTATTACAATATAAAATAGCTGTTTTCTATTTTAATATATTTAAAAATGTAATTTATCTCTTCGATCACAAAGTTGAATTTTCAGCAGTTATTACTCCAGTTCTCAGTGTCACATGATCCTTCAGAAATCATACTAATATGCTGATTTGGGGCTCAAGTTACATTCATTTTTATCACAGTTGAAAATGGTTGTACTGCATTTTGTGTGGAAAGCATGATACTTTTTTTTTCAGATTACTTCAATGGATTGAAAGAACACAAGAACAGCATTTATTTTAAATTGATTTTTTTTTTTTTTGTAACAGTGTAAAAGTCTTTACTGTCATATTTGCTCACTTTAATGCATCCTTACTGAATAACAAAGTGAAAGTATATAGTTTGATCTAACGCTCCTAGCAAATGCTAGGGTGGATATCTTTAAGACTGTAAAAACTAAAACATATATTCACACAACAGTAAATCTGCCAGGTGTTATACAGAATGTAATAAAACACTCAATTCAGTTGGGAATTTGATACTCTACAAGGACAATTACTGGGCTTTGTGATGATTCTCCCACCTCACAGACTTCCCTTTTTAGATCATTCCCATCACAACAGCCCCATTCAGTCAGGCACTGAACAGATGAAAAACATCACTGCATTATAGCGCTGACTTTAGGAACTGAACTGTTTGGTTAAAATACATGGGTGTCCATACTAAAAAGAAAATTTTAAGTTAAAAGAATGCCAATTAACATATCAAACTTATTGTTAATTTAATTCTTACAGTGCTCCACATATTCTGTGCTGGCAGAGGTTTTCAACTTTTGCATTAACACAATATTCCAGTCTATGAACATTCCTGTCTCACTTAGAGCTACATTGTTTCATGGCCCACTGGGGAACATGACACTTTCTCCTCAGACCTTCAGGAATGAAAGAATCAAAGCCTCAGGCAACTGCAACTCAGACTCCCTGAGCACAACAGTTAGTGCACATGCATGTCCTAGCCTGTCAGAAAGCACATCCGGCATAACTGCCCAGTGATGCAGCAGCAGTACTGACCTGCAGGATAAGCATATAATGTTATGTGTAAATCACGGGTAATTTACTATTCATTCCGTTGTGCTTTAGGCTTGCCATAAATCCTTCATGAAGCCAAAGCACCATAGTGCCCCCAGATGGTAAACATTTAACAATATAGTATAGCTGTACAGTTAGAGCACTTTAAGTGGTGTGCATGACAGCTACTCTTGATATACTGTGGTAAAAAATTATATTGTGTGCTGAAAGTGAAAAAAAATTTATCCATGCCAATGCAGCGAACTGTTTTGCCTCTTCTCTCTATATAAGAGTAGCCAAGTAAGGAGGTGGGGTTGTATTTCACATGATTTCTCTCTTTCTTTGTTCTTAATGCCAGTAAAGTATGGGTGGAAACAGAGTCTGGGAGCAGAGGAATTGTATGTGATCTTAATCCCTGACTAAGAGGGATTAGTATCTGAGTATGCTGATTGTGCACATAAAAACAGTCTAAACCATGTTTGGTTCAGCAAGAGACCATGCCGACCATACTTTACATAAATCTTTACATACTTAACATAAATCTCAGTGTGTGACTGTTTTTTCTGTGTCATCTGAAATCAGCTTTTAATTACATTTTTTTTTTAATAATGTGTTTAGTTTTTGGTTTATGTGTGAATTTTTAAGACTTTGAGTTGGGAAGACACCTTTTCCCTTTAAAGGATAGAAATATAAAAAATATTTTAAAAATTGCACTACCATTACAAAGATTTGGGAATTAATAATTAATATATTTATTCAGCAAGGATGCATTAAATTGATCCAAAGCAACAATAAAGATTTTTACATTGTTACAAAAAGATTCTATTTTTAAAAATGTTTGATTCATCAAAAACGAAAATGAAAATAAAGGGGGAAAAAGCACAAAATTTATCACAGTTTGCAAAAAAAACATTAAGCAGCACAACCATTTTCAGCAATGATAATAGTAAGAAAAGTTTTTAAGCACCAAATCAGCATATTAGAATAATTTCTGAAGGATCATGTGACACTGAAGACTGGAGTAATGGTTGCTGAAAATTCGGCTTTGCCATCACAGGAATAATATTTCATTTAAACAAAACAGCTTAATAAAATATCTCACAATATTACAGTTTTCACTGTATTTTTTAAACAAACAAATGCAGTCTTGTTAGTTATTATGGAGACTTCTTTCTGAAACAAAAAATCTTACCAACCCCAAACATTTGAACAATAGTGTAATTTATTGCTATTTTCCAATACATGAGTACTGCAATAATCTGACGTTACATATATCTTCTATAATAAATGTTATGGATTTTACCTAACATAAAAATAACATGTAAAAGACAAGAACATTTACTGACCTGGAGAAAAGAAATTAAATGACATAGACATTTATTAACAAAAAAAATAACTACTTTCAAGTATACATTTATTTTTTCATTAAGTGAATTCAGATGCATTAATAATCCATTATTTATTTTGATGATACCTGTTTTATCCTCACTTGGCCATGAAGATGGATACACATGGATGGTGATAGAGACCAAATCAAATCAGAGTGGACCAGGCAATTTCCTACAGTTCTCTCACTGCAAATCGAATTTGTGTTTCAGATGGGTCGTTTTATCACCTTTAATCATTTTGATCTCCATTGTCACCCTTAGATTCAGATGGGGTGGGCTTATGCTTTGATTTTGCTTTCTTGGCATTCTTCTGTTGCCCCAATGGCTCTGGGCAGGGCTGCAGAGCCTGTGAGATATCTGTCCATGTCCAGCGATCCTCCTTCAGTGCGTGCTCTTCCAGGGTGAACTGACCCTGCTTAGTCCGAGTGAGTTCCTTAATGTGAGCACAGGATGACAGAGCTGCAGGGGTACAGCGGTGAAAATCAGATTACTATGTCAAGTAAATTAATGTTAAAATTTGAGGGTAGTATTACAAGAAATAAATATCTCTAGAGTGCTACCTTTTGCAAGATCATCAACCAAGCTTCTGACATAAAACCCACCTCCACACTCAACATCTGTAAATGCAAAAAGTATATTTAAATTAAAGAAAAAGATGAACTAAAGCTGTTCAGCATGACATAATGATTTAATGGAAAAACTGTTTTCTAACGTAGTGCACTCCAAAATGAAAATTTGTTGAAAATGTGCTCACCCTAGAGCCATCCAAGATGTAGATTAGTTAGTTTTTCATTGAAACAGATTTGGAGAAATGCAGCATTACATTGCTTGCTCACCAAAGAATTCTCTACAGTGAATGGGTGCCGTCAGAATGAGAGTTTAAACAGCTGATGGAAGCATCACAATAATCCAAAAATGATCAACACTGCGATCCAAACACAACTCCAGTCCATCAATAAATGTCTTATGAAGTGAAAAGCGAAAACAAAACATTTTTTAAAAAACATGTCAGTGGACTCTGAGGTGGGAGGACAACAGGGGATGGGTGTTTTCACCAGAGGAAGCGTTTTTATGGATTATGAGCACATATTTTGATTAGAAGCAATGGTTTAAAGCTAAAACACCTTAATGATGGACTTGGCTCTTACAAGCATGCAGCTTTGCATTTCACTAGATGTTAATTGATGGACTGGGGCCTTTCATTCTGACGGCACCCATTCAATCCATAGGATCCATTGGTGAGCAAATGATCCAAATCTGTTCTAAAGAACAAAACAAACTCATCTACATCTTGGATTACCTGAAGCTGAGTATATTTTCAGCAAATTTTCATTTTTGGGTGAATTATTTCTTAAACTCTCTAAAATACAGTATTAAAGAAAACACATTTACCATTCATTAATATTTAGCATATAATGTCTTTCCAAATTTTGCATATAAATGACAAACCTATGGTGAAATATGGCAGGCTGAAGTCCTGTAAAGAGAGACTGTACACTGTGACTGGACGTGCAGGTTTAGCCTCAACCTCTTGACCTTGCTTGAGCAGGACAGACATGCGCTGGCCATCCTTCTTCAGTGCTGAATATCTTTAAATGCAAACATCAGATTTTCTATGACGTCAAGAAACATAATTCATTTAGACGTCTATGAAGAGAGTATTGTGCATCAAGCAGAGCAAATTGACTTACAAAGGTGGAACCTGCATAATTTCACCCTTAAACTGCTTCAGCTTCTCTTCAAAAGCCTCTTTTGTGATGTGATCTGGGAAAAACAAGCACTAATCTTTATACACTGACTTCCGTGAAATATCCATTCCCTCATCACAAGTGCAGCCACAAAATCATGATTCGCACCATAACTCTTCTCTTCAACAACATTTCCTGTGACGTCAAGCGTATCAGTTGCTTTGCCTAACTCTCCAACAGCTCTGTATTTCTATGAAGAAAAACAAACAAACATAGAATCAAATGTTAGAGTAATAAAACGTGTGGATGACAAATGTAGAAAGACACACAAACATGTTATGACCCAGAAAATACTTACCTTTGATCCTGCAAGCATCGTGGTGAGCATCTTTGTTCCTTCACCAATTCCAACCACTGCAAAACATTAGGTTTAAGTAATATTCTTACATATTTGATATTATATCATATTCTTTCACATTTTGTTTTATATATGGTATTACATTCTACTTAAGGCAAGACACTACAGGTAAAACCACAGTTTATTCATGCACTGTTATTGAAGCAAAATCCCACAGTTGAAATGTTTCTTTAATTTTCTTGTTTTTAAGTACTTTGACTAGGGAAATAGCGTTATGATGGTTAAAATTGTTACCCTATTCATCTGTGGTGTCTTGTCTTATTATGCCATTGCTGGTAAGACTTCACTAGTGCTCATGGTGTAAATTTTTTGTTTGTTTAATGTATCACAATAGAAGAAGATACTTGATTACATTACCAAGTACACCAGAAGCATTGCTGTCCAGGGTGCCACCATGGCCAATTTTTAAATGTTGCTTCTTCCTTTTGCGAGGATTGGGATTTGCAACACCTGCCTCTGTGTAAGGATAAACTCGTTACACAATAAAAAAGTATTCTGATAATTATTTTAGCAGTGCTTATTTCATTCCCCAAATGCAAAGGACTGACATCTACTGCTGAGAATGAATCTCGAGATGCCCTTAAAAGAACAAAAATTAAAAACGCGCCTACCTTTTAAAAGCGCCTTCTTCAGTGTGTTTAACACATCCGCGGAGGTGGGACCCTGTTTCTTATAAATGGCAAATATACCATTTAAAGCCTGCAATTTGGATAGCGAACTGTTCTGAACAGCCATGCTTGTTGCTATCACGGCGCGAGATGATGACGTCGTTCGTATGCAGGTTTTGTAGTTCTTTCAAGAGTGACCGTTTGTTAGTTATGATTAGCACCTTCAAAATGGCCATAAAATCACCCTCAGATGGAATTTTAATATTTGATATTGCCAGAGCAGATTCATTCCCTGTATTCCACCTAAAATCCTGCTGCATCACTAATCGAGCATATTCCTGAAAAACAGTCATGCCGCCAACATAGACACAAGTGTATTATTTATGATCTCAGATCGCAATTATATGTCACTTACTGGCCACTGATTGCTGCTCCGGTATAAAGTTCGCAAATGCAGGTCTAGGATCAGTTTCCCATAGCAAATCTTAACTAGGCTATAACTTAAATGCGAAAGCTGACTTTAGATCAGCTGTGGCGGACAACTTTTATATTACATTGCCTGCGTGCACAGAGAAAACTGGGCCTTTTTCATAATATAATTTGCAGCTTTGTTATAAAACATTTTCGTCCTTCGTATTTTATTTTATTTATTCTACCAGCATAAACGTATATCATTAAAATATTAGGCTAAAGTGATACATTATTCAAATAAATGCGTCGAAAATTATTGTACCTTTAAAGTTCACAGTAAAATATTAAACCACATGATGGCGACATTTACCCAGTATTAGCCTACTAAAGAAGTATAGACATAGGATAAACAAAAACAATGTGTCGGATATTTGTTATATTTTTACATAGTCTATCAATTATAGAATAATGATTATGAATAAGTAGGCCTATTATTATTAAAGTAGTATTAGAATAAGTTGGCTATTAGCCTATGCAATTAGACTAATATTGTGTTAGCCTACTAACAGATGGTTTATTTATTGTTATAACAGTATTATAATTCATTAATGCATTTTTAGAACATTTTAAATGGTACATTAACCAAGTGAGATCTTTTATAAATGTGCACACTAGGCAAATCACAGTGACTTTAATCTTCGAAAAGAAATGGTCTGAAAAGATAATGTAAAATATAAAAACTTAAAAAGCAACTTCCCAATCTGTTAAAGTCAGAAAAACAGTAGTTACTATTAAAGCAGGAGTGGCTAGTGAAATATAACTGCTTCAGCGGTAACTGTAGCCACATACCGTAGCAGTCAGTCTATCGTGCAGGACACGCCCATTGTGTAAGCCTCCGGTTCCCGTTATTCTGTCGCGCTTTGTAGTGAACGCTGATGCCGAGCGCCAGAGCTGCTCCGCTGCTCATGGACATAGAGCTCGCACGCTTTCTGCTTATCTAAAGTCGGGGAACTGTATTTTGGATTGAAAGGCACATTGGTGACCACCATCATCTTATTTCAGGAGGAAGAACCACAGTTTTCATACTGCATCATGTCAACAAGAGGTAACCAGTTTTTATGTAGTTTTAAAAAGGCATTTTCTAATTTGCGAGGACAAAATGTCTTATTCATACATACTCAAAAGAGGTCAGTCTATTTGACACGTGTTTCATTCTGCTGAGAATGAAGCTACCTTTAAACTTGAGACGCGATGAGACTGTCATGTCTCTACACCTGTCCTGAAACAGTTGTTTTTGCATATATCAAATCTGACAACTACATGTGAGTTAAACTAGTAATTCTACATGCATTATCGTGCTTCTGATGTGTAGGCTATTAAAATAGATTTTTGATTTGTTTGTTTAGATTATTGATGCATTATCACAATTTGTGTAAAAAAAAAAAAAGAAGTAAAAAACTTTGGGAGACAGTTTTGGCAATAGGTGTCCCTTTGTCTGAATAATTTTCTTTTTTACATTGCATAATATCTCACAATTTCTTCAGGGATTCCTGACGAGGTCTGGTTCCAAACTTCCAATTAAAAAAAAAAAAAAGCGATATTTATTGTAGGCCTATATTCTTTACAGACTTAAAAAAAATGAACTGAAGACAACTGAAGGGTTAAATAAAGCAATTACCTCCTTTTATGAGTTCAAGAAAGGACACAGAGAAGAAACAAAGCCTACTTGACTAGTGTATTATTTGCATTTTGTCCTCTCACTGTTGGGTGCTCTTCTTAATATTAGCATCACACGAGATGATGCTATGTATACACCCACTGAATGTTTCTTCTTATTATTCTTGCTTTGACAGTTCAAATGGTTTCTGGACTTCAATTACAGACTCACCGCAACCACTGCAGATGATTTGTGGTGCCGAGTCTATTTAAAGAATCGGGCTACTGCTACCATGAGCCACAGTCATAAGCCTCGACCATGCTATAATTACAGCATGTGTTCAAAAACTTGTGTGTCTAAGAAATTATTCTTGAAAAGTGTTGCAGTATTATTGATTTAGTTTTTGTGATTTCTAAGTCTGAGGCTTGCTTTTCTATCTCTGCTAGAGAGGCTCGAGTGGATGAATGCCAGTATTACAGTTTATGTAGTTTTTTTATAATTATAGTTGTTCTCAAGAATGGCGCTTTTCTTCAAATGGTACAGTCTTTTTGAATTAAATCTAAATGACAAAGACTGCAACTTAAAATGAAGTAGATGCAGAATAGTTCTGTATATAAGTCTGGAGGTTTTGGTCATAAAATTCCTGCATCAGACATTTTGGCTGGAAGTGTGTTTAACTTTGGTCTTGAGTTTCGGACTTTCAGACCGTTACATTTTGGTGAAGTCCTATTCACAGCGCAATGCAAGTTCGTGTTTTTCTTGCCATGTCCCTACGACCCCTAGTAGCCCAGAGTAATAGATTTCACTTTAAACTTTGCACTTAAGATCAGCAAGCCTTTTCCCAGTTGTCCAGTCATTTCATTTTAATTGTTGAGGTCACTGGTGTGCATTTGTAACACCAGACATCTGTAAAACTGTGGAATAAGTTTGACAAAGCAAAAAAAATCATCAAAATCTAAGTAGGGATAAATAGGGCAAGCTGTCACACAGGAGGTTTTCAAAAAGGTTATATCTCAGTAAATATAAGGTTTGTGATGAAACAATGAATGAAACGGCATGCAAAAGCAAAAAAGCTATTTAATGGCAGGATCTGTTGTACCAGCTTAGAACATAAGTGCAACTGCTATTGGGGCATGTTGTCACAAAAAGGTTAATGTGTGTTAAATACAGGTGCATCTCAATAAATTAGAATGTCATGAAAAAGTT
>JAFVLL020000951.1:143109-177366 GCA_021397915.2 Tor tambroides | reverse complement strand
TTTATTTAATACATGAGTTTCACAATTTGAGTTGAATTACTGAAATAAATGAACTTTTCCACGACATTCTAATTTATTGAGATGCACCTGTAAACTATATCTTTTTTCCTGGGCAATAATAATGGAAATATTTAATTACTTTTTTGTAGCCATGACTTAAAGGCATGTAATTTTAAAAAGAAACCCTGAGAAATATTTACTGAAGTAAAAAAGTGTGAGCTCCGTTCTCCTCTATTCAAAAGAACAAACAATTAAACACTAACTGGCAGATCTTCTTGACGTGATTCTGAATATCCTCCCCATTGTTCACTCCTCTATTCGTGGTGCATTCCCTCTTTTTCTCTGTATCTCCATTTCTCAGCCCCAAGATCATTGTCGGCCCCTGGGGAAGCCCAGTTAAAGCTGTCAGCTGAAATCAGTGTGAGAATCTGAAAAGTAAACCGTCTCTAACAACATCCAGCGAGTAGGAACCTCTCAAGACTTGTTTTTCTTTGGGCTTTAATCAGAGCAGTGATACCACTGTTTTCTTTCCCAACAGCCCTCACATATATTCTCCAGGAAAGATGACTTTGTGACAGCTCTATCCCTTTCACCTTCAGAAATTGGCAGTTTTGAGATGGAAAAACAAACCGATGATGGTTCAGTGTGTTTCTTAAAGGTATAGGTCACCCAAAAATTCAAATTCTGTCATTATTTACTCACCCCTCTCACTATTCCTTTAATGTGTTAAACACAAGAACATAATTCTAAATGACTAAATGATAAGTTCTTGTGAGATATTTCAAGACTGATTAAACTGAGGATTGTACACGAGGTGTGCTCTACTTATCACTGTCCCAATTCAGGTCATCCAAGCCCCTGTAAGATATGTCTCTTATCATTGCTTTAAGTGGTTGTTAGACTCTGAGACTTGTCTCTTGATGGGGGTGAGCAGGATGGAGGCCAGAGCGCTTGGAGTTTTGCTGCAATAGAACCTATTCAGTTTGACATGGCTTTGCTTCAGAGACACGGAAACACAATCACTCTACTTCAGCAGAATGACACATCATAATTCCTGCTGTCCGGCTCAATGCTATGCTTTCTTTGTATCCTGCTTAGTCACTTGGGTTTAGTCAGAGTTGTGTTTGCTGGATAAATAGTTTGAATCATTCCTGCACAGAGCTTCAACACAGTCAATTAAGCTAAATAACAGGATCCAGCAAATAACTATCTTAGAATATACTGAATTTGTGATGTAAGGTAATGGCACTGTTTTATGAAGCTCTGATGCAAAAGGTCTATTAAGAGGCGGTTATGATTAAGTAATTTATATTTTTGAAACATATTGTAACATCTGTTTTTGCTCCGCCAACAAACAGCTGAAAATAGTCCAAACAAAATAAAAGCAGGCTCAACCGTTAACACTTTCTAGAGCAACTCACAGATATAGTGGTTTCGTTCCTGAATGAATCACTTGTGTGAGTGGTTTAGTAGTCTTCCTCTTAAATTACATTGATACAGCCATTCAGCATTACAGTATAATTGAGAGCTATCAATTTTAACATTTATTAGACTACTTAAATATACAGAAATTGAATTAATTTATCAAACTCTAAATTTTAAATTAAATACAGATGAATTCTTAAAGCTATGAAAGTTATTGAGTTCCTTTTTCCTTTTGTTCTTTGATTAACAGGCATCACAGCAGTTGGTTATTAGCAGCTGGTTTGTGTGAATGACTGAATCATAAAAGCAGTTGCTTCTTTCATTTCTGAATGAATTAGTGGTTTTGAACGCATCAGTTGAGTAAATGATTCAATGACTCACTTGATTAAAGGCAGTCATTTGTCACAACCTCCTGCACAATAATGTAACCTGCAGAAACAGTCTCACTAATAGCACAGACTCACAGTCTGTCTAAAATGTGCAAAAAACAGGCCAAATGTAAAAGTTTAAAAAAATTGTTTCTTTAAGAAGTCTTAATGTTATGTGTAGTCTTTGATCTGTGCAAGATGCTGACCTTTAGCCATCGGCTCTGCTTCTTTGTGTGGACTTGTTGATGATTTGCACTACAGACCTGCCACCGTTAGGATGACCAGGGGAAGTGGAGCATGCTTGCTGATTGCTGGGGTTTCAGCCTCATGAAAGCCACAAGGCTTTAGTTGTTGTTCCAGGCTTAATTAAGCTTGATCCCACCAGGAAACTGCCTCTCTCTGTTCCCAAGCTGCCCTCAGCCAGCCGAGCCTGGACCCACTACATTCCTATAACTAGGATGTCACCTCTCTTTGGATGAGCTGGTCAAGTGGAGAGGGGGAAGGGATGATGGAGGAAACAGTGGCAGGTCTTGAACTTGCAGTCCTGGGTTATGTCAGCAAGTTAAACTCTTTGAACCCATGTATGACTTGTACTTTTTCCTCTTTCTTTCTATGTCGCCCATTCTACTTCAGAGGGTTGGTGAGGTGCATATTGTTTAGAAGTTTCATGGAGATCCTGTATGAAGTCACATCAGTGGATCGGCTCCCCCTGAAACAATGGCAGGAGCTGGGCAGGAGCCAGAGGAATGAGAGTTAGAAACATTTCCATGTGTTCTGTTCAGATGGTTTTGTTTTAGACGTGTTTTACACCGCCCTGCGCTTATAAGATAACCTCAGTTTGAATTAGTCCAGACTTCATTTAACAGTGGAGACAGACATCTCAATGTACTGTACCCAAAAAACACTAGGAGTTTTATAAATAATTCTATGAGGAAAGGCAGCACAAAAAAAAATCATGGAAATTTAAGAGGTCATACAGGGTAACTGTTACATATTTCCCATTCCATTTCATTCTCTTTCAGATACACACAAATGATACATATATATCATGTACAGTGGGTCCAACCACTTAGACACCCGAAATGCTTTAACATACTTTAATATTTATCATGTTTAATACAAAAAATATGCATTACATTACAAACTGTTATGCAAAACTAGCATTGTTTGAGAATGATCCAGTGAGCATCTTGTTCTTGAGTGGAAATTAGGACCTTTTTAACAAAGGAGTTTAAATGAAAAAAATCTTTTGACTTTTGGCCTCCTCTATGTATGTACAGTGTACACACGTGCACTCACACACACACACACACACACACACACACACACACACATATATATATATATATATATATATATATATATATGTGTGTGTGTATATATATATACCTTGCAGGTGTGTGAGCACCAGATGGAGGCCATCATTCTGATTCCAGCTGACCACACACTCCTGAGCTCTGTATTCCCTGTGGGCTGCTGATTCTGTGCTTCTGCACTAAAAAAAAAATGGCCATCCTGACGAATGCTTCATCTGCGCTCAGCTCCAGAGCCACTCGAGAGTCTACAGAATAAATGCTTAGGTTCAATTGGGAATTTATCTTACAATGCATTTGGCAAAATATTTTAGGCTACGTTCTCCTGATGCCTGGTTCATGTCAAAGCCAGTTTGCTTTCCTTAGTTTATCTCACTTTGTGGACAGAAGTCCAGTTACAGACCAGTTGGGGAAAGGGCTGCTGATATTACTGGCTACCAGCCGACTTTTGTCCCAATTATTTCCTGTGTTATTGTAGAAGATGTGGCTAAAAGTAAACCTAGAGATCCCTCTCAAAACAAAGGATCATTATGCTCTACACTGTAGCAAAAAATCTTAATCACAAAATCCAGAGTGCATTTGATACCTTGTCTTCTTGACTCTTTTAGTGACCTTGTGAAAATATAGAAGAAACCAACATTTTTACTTGTGCGTGTGTGTGCGCGCGCGTGTGTGTGTGTGTGCGTGTGTGCGCGCGTGTGTGTGCGTGTGTGTGCGTGCGTGCGTGTGTGTGTGTCAGAATTTGCATACATTGTGGGGTCCCCAGAAAGACAGTAAAACCTGAAATAACCTATAATCCAATATTCTCAAATGGCTAAAGAAACATGCAAAATAATAAATGAAAATCTAAAATGTTTTGTGATGTTTCAGGGTTAGGTTTAAGAATATATTTCAGTAACAAAAAGTGTTATTAGCTCAGTATTAATGCAAAAGTAAAGTCAAGGTAAAGTCAATGTGAGCGTGTGATTCTGCCCCTTTGGCCAAGGTTTAAATTGCACAATCATCCAATTTATTGCATTTTCAGACCATCTGTTTTATTACATCAGAAAGCAGCTCACTCTCCTTTTCCTTCTTTTTTCTTATAGGGGAGTTTTTTGCTCTTTTTTTAATCTTCCAAAAAAAAATGTCATTTTGCAAAACTCCATCCCCTTTGATTACTGTTGCTAACTGAGACAAGCTTTAGATATTATTTAGATATGAACAGTGTGGGTATTTTTCTGTAAAATAAAGTCATAAACAGTTTGAATATTCTTCTTACATGGGTTGGAGTGAATTTTGACATTGCAAAGCATTTTATCTGTGCATTTTCTTTCTTTTTAATAAGAAGTGGTTAAATTACACAGTGACATGTTTAAAAACCACAGAGTCTGCAAACCATTATCAAGGCAAATGCTTCTCAGAGTTAACTAAAAGAAGAAATGCCTCATTTAAAAGAAATAACTTATAATTCAAACCACATTTTCAATAAAAAAAACTGTCTACGAGACAATTGTGACAATATATTGTGGTGTGGAACTGTGACAGTTATGCTTTCTTTCAAAATGATTGATTTGGCTTAGAGAGGCCACCATTATATATACTCTGACTTAATGTTGTTTCAGTACATCACAGTAATAATCCTGTAGTCCTGATTGATCCACTTATGAATATTGATGCATAAACGTCCACTTAGCATAAACTGAAGACAGAATCCAATTAGAATGGAAAGATCTTGCAATCCTATGAGCCTTATTGTGAGAGCAATATTTGCAGTTTTCCTGGCAAAGTGGGTTTGTGGGTCATTTACAAGGTGACAGCAGTATAAGGGCTTAATTGCTGCATCCAAGAAGACCACCTGCAGTAAGAGCAGAAGCAATCACATTAATTACTTCTTAGCAGGGCACAGTTGCATTAATAATAGCTCTCCAGACCGTGGCTTAGGAGCAGCCGATGTATGATCAGACATTACTGAAACAGTAGCATCCGTTTTGTTCCCCAGGCCAGTGGCCTGTGTGTTTCTAACACTGTGTTAGGCTCTCATGTTTACCCAGCATTCTGTCAACCTACAGGATATAGAAACTGACCTTTTGATACCACAACTGATGCTCAAAGCCAAAATTGAGATATATGGAGCATTTGTCAAGGCATTTTAGCTTGCTTGCAGTGTCTGAATGTGTTATTTTAAAGCCCCCCTCCAGCTCAGAGAATGATCAGGCTTGTCTGAATAATGCACACTGACACGACACTGTCCGGGGTTTTTTAAAGGGGTCATTTTCAAATGCTAATAAAGGTTGTTTTTTTTAAATCATATTTTAGTGTTCATGATCATTTTCACTCTTTTTGATCCTTCATCCTCGTTACTTTTTAAAAAAAATAAGAAACCATAAACCCTTTGCTGTTTAAACGGGCCTGGGAAATTAATGTGATAAAAACAGTACAAAATTTGATTTTTTTTTTATTATATTTTTTCAATTGTATTTAATTTTATTAAAGAAAAGAGAGAATATATAGATTAATGCACCCTTGCTTAATAAAAATATTATTATTATTTTAATCTTAATTATTCCAAAGATTTAAATAACAGTGTATCGCAGTTTACACAAAATAAATATTAGCTATAGGATAACTGTTTTCAACACTGATAATAAAAAGTAATGTTTCTTGAGCTCCAATTGAGCATATTAGAATGATTTCTAAAGGATCATGTTATACTGAAAATTGTAATAGCTTCTAAAAATTCAGCTTTGCCATCACAAGCATAAATTATATTTTAAAATATATTTAAGATCTGAGTTACCGTATGCTTATACATTAGTGAAAGGGGAGCATGATGAGGGATGAATAGTGCTGTGTATGCGACAAGGCCATCGCCAATGGCTACCTGACATCATTTTAGAGCTGCTGCTAACATGCAATCTCTTTGTGTGATTAGACCCTGAGAGAGCTTTCTCTCCCTGTCACAGTCTTCTTACAGTATATCCAGACACTGCACATGATATTTTGTGGTCACTTATTTTATAAACACTGCTTTTTGCAGTGACTTACTAAATGGTGCATCAGCAAATAGATTTTTGAGTTATGAACCCACTCAAAGCTTTTAATGCTTCAGTGTTAAGATGCATTTCAGATGCAGTTAGATGCTTTTATACAGTGTCCTCCTAACCGGGCACTAAGCAATAAAGTGGCAGGCAATAAAAGCAGTTTTTTTTTTTCATTTATTTTGTCCTAACCAGTTGCAACAAGCAAATATGGAGGACAATTTAAGTGCCATTTAAGAATAAAATAAAGAAATCAGTTATCAATGTATTAATTCAAAAATAAAAAACTAAATGAATAAATCACTTTTCAAAGTGACAAATAAATAGATGTATTTAAAACTCACGTTTAAATATATATATATATATATATATATATATATTAAATACAATTACATTTTTAAATGCCTTTTTTTTTTTTTTACTCAGTTGACATTTGGAAAGCAGTTTAAGAAAAGCAGTTTGCAAATGAATTAAGAAAAGTAATTGGCCAATGCTTTAAAATGCTTATTTAGTATTAATCTTTTGGTAAATTTGAAATATTAATTAATTAAATGAGTTTAAAAATGTCTGTTTATTCATTTAAGTATATTTATAAGTGATTAATCAATTTATATTTTTAAATTAATATTTTAACAATTGGATTGACCCTCTATGAGTGACAGGCTATTCCACCAATCACTTAATTCTATTCTTGTTTTGCGCTGGGAGCCCCGCCTACAGTGAAATCTCACTAGTCCATAATCCTCTTCCATATACTGTAACATTTATCATCAAATATGTTCAGACTGGCTGTGTAGAACGTGCAGTGCTTGTTGCTTATGGTATCACACCTGGTCAGGACACAGTGTTAGATTTGTTTTTGTCTTGCTTGCTTGCACCTTGTTCTCTCCAGAGACTTTGGTGCTATTTGCTCTGGTGCTCGTGGGTCTGTACTGGGACTCTCTTAAGGGCTGAGAGGTCTCTTAAGGTTTGATTCTGAGGTTGGCTGAAGGTTTGAAGGTCGTCCAAACAAATAAACACCCCCACGATGTTTCCAAGCAACCTCTGATACCGTGGGCTGTTTGCACGGTAGACCATAATCGCCAGGAATATAACTCGAACCAGCCTCACGTAAAATACAGAGGGGAAAAATTAAAAAAAAAAAAAAACTCTGGAAAGGATTACGACATTGTGAAAGAATTTCCCCAACATTTCCTCTTCAAGTGAGTCCAATGAGCACTGACGGAGCAGTTGTTGAAGACTAAAAGCAGGAGGTTTTGTTGTTACAGTATTCTCTCAAGTGTAACCATTTAGCGCAAAGTTGCTAAGGCTCTCTTTTTCTTCCTCTTTCTCACAGTCTCTCTCTGTTGGTGTTCGTGAGAGTGTGTGTTTTTATATTTTGAACCCTGAAACAGATGTGGCACATGCCTACTTTGCGGTGTTTCAGGGCAATTCACGATGAGCCAGTTTAATTAGCCAATGGGTGGAGCCGAACATACCGCTTCACCTTTATTGCTCCTGGAGAGCGTGCATCTGTTTGCAAGCCTTATGTGTGAGAAATAAAGCAGGGATACGGTCATTTAATCCTCACAGTGTGAAGAAACACATCCAGTTCCATGTCGTAAATGTCAAAAGCACCTTGTTCTAGATTTCTCAACAAGGATGAATATGTCTGTGTGGTTTTAATAGCTAACGCAATTCTTTTGGAGTGAAATTCCTTCAGGGATGTTGAATTAGGGTCACACAGCCAGAAAAAAACAGATGTCGAATTCAAAGGATTTTAAGTTTTCGACTTCATTTGTAATATTTGAGACACAAACCACAGTGATATTTGAATATTTTTCTAATTTGGAGCACATAAATAAGAAGCTGTCAAATTATGAGAAGACAAGCTGTTTATTATTGGCATCTAAATGTTAAGTTTATGACACTTTCCAACATTGTGTTTACCTGCACTGTTAGTGTATGCCGTTTTTATGGTGTGCATGTTTACACTTCATACTGTGAAGTGGATCTTGAGATGGTAATTGCCATGGTGTGCAGTGGACTGTGTTTGATTGGATTAGATTTGCCGTATTTTTTGGCCCTGGGTTTCGTGTGTAACAAGTTATTTTCTTGCACTTTTCAGAAGTGCAGCTAGGGGGAGCAACACTTAACAAAATGTCACTTGCTATTAGTTTATATACATTTTCAATGCTAGCCTGGGACGTCAGCCATTTCTACGCTAAGGACCCCTTGGTGCATCTAGAAATAGAGCAGGAATCCCCTGTTTAATATTGTACAAAACACCCTACAATGACTTGCATATAGTAGGGTCAGATATAGTAAGATTCCCACCTTATTTTTTTTCTCTAGATCATGGCACAAAATTTTATCTCAACACATTTAATGAATGGCTATGTTCTTAATTTTGTCATTTTATCTGAATATCAACATTTTAGTCAGTCAAAACATTTTTGTGATAGATTGTATTCATTTTGTGTCTCTGGAAAATAGTGATCTGTGACATTTTGTTAATTTACATATTAAAGTATTTTGTGTCTATTTGTCTATGAGATTTGTGGACATATTAATGTTTTTGTCAAGTACAAAATATTGTTTTTATTTTGAAGTTAAATAAAAATACTGGAAAAAATGCTGTAGGATTTACTTCATTCATAAACAGTTATTCAGAATTTGCTTCTATATTTCACAAATAATTACAAAAAAAATGACAAGCAACACATTGAATTAAAAAATGAAATAGTGTATGTATATATATTTGTAAAATGTACACAAATAATTTATTTATTTATTTTTCTTATTCTATGATTGTTAAAATTATATTAATAAAATTATATAATAAAATGATATTTCAGATTAATCTCTTTTTCTGGGATTCTGCTTTGTCAGTTGTCAGTTATTCAAAACACAAATTTAAATAGAATTAGGAAGCTAATTAGGAATTTTATATTAATTATTCTTTACATTCCTACCATAGGTAGGGTTCTATCTTACCCTATTCTTTGAATGTTTTACTCTCTCTTTTTTAACCAAATTAGTGAATGTTTCTATTTATTACCTTTAGTAACACATTGGCTAATGCATCATCATCCTGTACATGCTAAACCTAAATCTAAAAATGTTACAATTTAAAAATAAACACACATTCTTCTTAAGGGTGGCATCGTCATCTTACCCTACCATATTAATGAATTTCCATACTTTGTGTTGTTTACATTGCACAGCCATTAAAATAGTCATATATTGTGATACACTTGTGCATCTAATGATTTCACTGACTATACTTGAGTCTCAAAACGGAGAGAGACTGAAATCTTGATGCATTGTGAATGGATGTTATATAATGTCAGTGTTCCTCTTCATGATGCTCTTTACATTGCCTGCATTCATCTATGAAGTGATTCACTCTTGCCATGAGAAATTCTATACGCCACATGGAGAAATGTTATGCAATGAGACGTGGGCCCGAATGACGATGAAAGGGCATATTGTTTGATGTTTTGGAGGAAGGTTATTAAACCATGCATGGTTGGTTAAGGGAGCCGGAGCGGATCCAGTACTATGTCCCATCATGAGCTTTGCCAGTCCATGGATAACACATGCACATCCTTTCCTCAGCAAATCAACTGGTCAAGTGTAAGAATGTCAAGATGGATGGAAGGCCCGGTAGCATTATTAAAGAGGTTTAGCTTCCAAGTGTGTGGACAAGCCCCTGAGCGATTCTCTGTGCAGATTAGCTGCTTGATTGTGTTGACCTTGCCAGAATAAGAACATATGTGTAATAGGCCATAAGGTGGACAAAGATGTGCATTTTATATTACACAAGATTGACTGAACATGATAGGCCTATATGTGTGCAGCAGTGGCTTCACACACCATCAGAGAATCCAGAATACGTTTATCTACTTTTCCTACCTGACTGTTGTGAGTATTCTTGATGGCTACCTTGCTTCTTTATTCTTGTCTAACCCATCTCATGCTGCCGTTTCTCAGGGTAATTTGAATGTGTCAGACAGTAGATGGTGCTCTTTGGCCCTCTGAATAGCCTATTTGTTAACTAAATCAGTCACTCTAAGAAAGCTGTTATTAATATTTCTGCATTTAAAATTTAAAAACTATCATAGCTAGGGCACAGTGGGTAGCATTGCATTGCATGAGGAAGCAGGTTTGGATACTGTCATAAGTCAAGATCCTATTGCCTTTTTCCCCCGATCTACTTGTATGCTCTCTACTGTCCCCTGGGGTTCAAAAATGGAACTACAAGTTGAAATAAATAGAAATATCATGAAATATTGTCAATATTATATTCAACTAATACTAAATATTATACTAATACTAAACATTGTCAGATATTTTGAAATTGTGTGTGTGTGTGTGTGTGTGTGTGGTATTATTTATATATTATTATGTGTAATTAATATATTAATAAAATAATAATATACTAAAACAGTTATTTTAAATTGCAGTAATATACTATTTTGCTGTATTTTTGATCAAATAAATGTTGCCTTAGTGAGCTTAAGAGGAAATTTTTTTTAAAAATTTTAACCAACCCCAAACTTTTGAACAGTATATATAATTTATAAATATGAAATATAATATAAATAACAGCATTTTTTAAAACTATTAAATATTTCATTTTGTGTTCATAATGTTTTAACATCTTATATCGAAATATGGTAAATATGCTTTATGTACTAAATGTAGTATAAAGCTATTTAATCTAAAATATAAATAAAAGTAAATTAAAAGGTAATAATGCTTATAAATGTTATTAATGAAGTTTTTACTATTCTAAGGTGTTACAGAGAAAATATAGCCTATATTTTTTTACATTGGGGTCACCAGCATGACTGACGTGCAAGGTTAGAAACCTGTGCTGTAGATTGAAAGCAAAAAGCCTATTAAAATACCTAAGAATGGAGGAAAAAGAAAGATGCAAATAAATACAGTTTAGCATTCATTTCTTCACCTCTCGCCCACATTTGTCTCATCGCTGTGTATTGCTTTAACCTTCATGTTGGGGTGTGACAGAGGTAATGGATACTCTGTGGTGTTGTTCAGCACAGCCAGAGACTGAATGACAACACTGTGAAATGTCAGCAGGACTTAATCTGCCTCTCTGCGCTGTCATGTGAGGCATTTCAAGCATTTGAGCGCTTGTAACACGAAGGGATTCATATACTCAAATGATGGAAATTTAATTGAGCTTGTTAAAATGATGCACTGCTAATATTTTGGGTTCTACTTTCTTAAATGGGCTACACAATAGATTTTAGCTAAGTGCTTTGAATTGTTTTGTCTATGTGCTTTGAGCCATCAATCAAATTGTGACAGTATCCTTATCCTAAAATTGACCATGTGGAGCTTAATAGTGTCTTATAGTATTAAAAGAATGTGTGTGTGTGTGTGTGTGTGTGTGTGTGTGTGTGTGTGTGTGTGTGTGTGTGTGTGGATGGGTCTAGACATTTCTACATCTGCCCCAGAACTTTCTGTGAGATAATCATTGCTGCTAGTCTCACAGAAATTACACACTGCACTTTTAAACTGCCCCAACACACACTTTGCAGATTGTTTCTGTGCTCATGCGTCTATGTAAGTGTGCTCTAGCACAGCCTGTGGGTGGGGTAGGTTTAGGTGTAGGGTTGGTGTAGGGCAATAGCACATGCAGTTTGTACAGTATAAAAACCATTACGCCTATGGGATGTCCCCACTTTTCACAAAAACGAACATGTGTGTGTGTGTGTGTGTGTCTGTGTGTCTGTGTGTGTGTGTGTGTTTGTGTGTGTGGATGGGTCTAGACATTTCTACATCTGCCCCAGAACTTTCTGTGAGATAATCATTGCTGCTAGTCTCGCAGAAATTACACACTGCACTTTTAAACTGCCCCAACACACACTTTGCAGATTGTTTCTGTGCTCATGCGTCTATGTAAGTGTGCTCTAGCACAGCTGACAAATGCTTTTTGCCCCACAGTAGGTAGACTATAGTCATCTCCCTGAGGCTAAAGTGGTGATTATGCATACACGACTCCCCCATAAGCCCCTCTGGATGGAGACATAGGTGGTCTGGGCACTTTGTTGTACTCTGTCATTAACAGTCATTATATATTATATTGTCTCCTTGCTCACATAACCTCCACCTGGATCATACACGGCGCTGGTGAGCTGTATGCATCTCTAATGCCATAGCCATTATCTTAATGCACAAGGACACATGCAGGTGAGGAGATTTAGATGAAAAGCCCTAAGTGAAAAATGAGCTGTCACAGAAATGGGAATGAAGGAACGTATCACATGAGGACCAAAGACGGTGTAACACTCAGGATGTCTGGTTGTGTTTCCTCTCTGTCTTCGATTAGCAGTCAGAGTAATGTTACTTTTCATCCAGATTGATGATTTATGTAACTGCTGTGAAATCATCCTAGTGTGTGAATCGTATATCTAGTTCAGTCATGAAACACTGGATGGCACAGGCCGATAGGTCCTTTACATGCAATCTGCTGTCAGTCACATCAATCATGCATGAGCTAATTGGCCTCTGCTGGATCCGCAGACAATGAGATTGCTTGCTCATCATTAAAATATTCTGGTCCAGTATTCACTGTAAGCTGGTCCTGCAGTGTGCCATCAAAGTTCTTCTAAAACCCTCCACCTCCCCTGGTTCCACATGTCTAAATCTGCTACAGAATTTGCATATTCCTGTTCATGCAGGAGCAGCATATCTTACATGCTTACGGCGGCAGCAGCATGCATAGCAGATAGAGTTCACCTGGACCAAATATATTAACACTGTCATATCCGTTAGCATGTTAAAACTATTCTGAGAGCTGTCATGAGTTTTATAAAATGATTTTTTTTTTGTGATTTTCAGAGTGAAATCTTTTGTAATCTTCCTTACACAACTGAAATTGTCTTCTTCCAAACAATGTTAAGAACTCTTAAAGTATTCTAAAGAATTTTTAAAATCCTGAACTACTTTTTTGTGACAAAAATAATAAATAAATAAATATTTTGTCATCATTTACTCACCACCTTGTTATTCTAAAACCTGCACTAATTTATTTTTTCTCTGGAGCACAAATGAAAATAATGTGGAAAATATCTCAGAATTTTTTTAAAAGTGACATGTTAATGGGGAAAAAAAGGTGGGATGGAAAATGATATTTCAGTGCTTTTGTGAGTGAATGCAAGTTTCTCAGAGTTTCTCAGAGCAAGTTTCTTTCTTTTTTTTTTTTTTGTGGAACACAATAATTTACAAGCGAATGCAAAAATTTTTAAATTTATATTTTTCCTCCCATCTCATATTTCATCGCCATGTCTCATTAGGAGCTCTGTAAAAGCCAGTGTTGTTTTGGACCCCATTTACTTTCATTGTACGAATGAAAACAGTTCTTCCAAAAAAGTTCTTCTTTTATGTTAAGAAAGTTTGGAACAACTTGAGGGTGAGTAAATGATGACATAATATTAATTTTGGGGTGAACTGTCTCTCCATGTGGTGTGTCAGCTTTCTTTTTCTATTAATGTATGTTCTATTGAAACAGGAAGTTTGAGTGGAACACATTCATCCCCCCTTTTTAAATAATATTTTGTAAGCATGTTTTAAACATCCTGAATGTTCCCCATTAGTTTTTCAGCATGTAAGACAAAATCTGAGTGAAAGAATGCATAACCTATTTGTATGCAGGAATATTGCACTGTGACACTGTCCATATATGATCGTTAAACTTTTAGTGTAGTAGGCCTACTTCTATGATCGATTTTGTGTCTGTGACATAAACATATTCATGTGCTTGAAAAAACAGTTTGAGCAGCTGTTCGTGTGAATATGAATGACTCTTAATATGAATGACTCAGTCAGCGGGAGTGCGTTGCTGTTTTATTGATGTGTTGATGTTAATGTATGAATGATACTTTTAATATATTTAATAATATACTCTTGAGTATAACATGCTTATTGAAAGCATTAGATTGAAAAAAAGTTTGTATGATGCAATATGAGCCATCAATATTTTTGCCCTGCATCTCTTGAAGACAAAGAATGAATATAAATGTGTATATCTGCTTAAATTGAATTGTGTCAACCATTGGGGGTACACTAACATATAAATTACCTTAAAGCTAGGGGTATTTGGGGTCAGACTCCCCAAATACCCCTGTAATTCTCATCCTGTTCTTATTTCTTTAAAATATCATCTATTTCATAAAAGAAAAATGATGACAGAATTGTCATTTTTAATTGAACTATCCCTTTAAAGTGTGTGTTTCTTTGCTGTGTTGTGTGTGTCTGAGAGACAGATAGCAGTCATAAAATTAGTGTATCGAACAAACAACTATCGCACACTTTCTGCTGATGTGATCATTTGGATAAATGACCATTGTAACGACCTCAATGAAAATTGGCATTTTTATATAACAGCTATCATATCTCTGACAGTGACTGTGGAGAAACTCCTTTATGTCCTTGCAAAGTAATTGCTGTACACATAAACGTGTATGTGAGTGATATTAGCGTCTCGGTACGTATGGGACACGGAAGCAGGGTTTATGGGTTTATGATTCTAAAAGTACCACAGACAAGGTCCCCTAGAGCAGCTTTGGTGACGTGCCAGTTTAAATGCGGATGCTTGTTCGGCGTGGGTTTACAAGCACAGATAGAAGCGCTTTTGGTTAGAGAGGATCTTTATTTTAATCAGAAATGTCAATTTAATCAAGCAGATGCATTATTGTATATGTTTTATTTCTTAGTATGTCCAGTATAAGGATGTTGATGCCTTGTGTTGTATTACGTGAAAGACTCAGTGAAAGCCAGTCACATGATTTGATTTAAATACGATTTAAACTGCAATATACGGCTGCAATACCATTCAATGTAAAACTTTCTAATCTTCTAGAAGACGCATCCAATCACAGAGCATTAGGCCGGGTTGCTTCTGTTTTTGATATTGCAACTTTCATCCGCATTGTATCAGATCATAAAGTCATGACTTCCATGACTGTCTCATGCAGGTGCTCTTTTTCTATTCCACTGAAGATAATCACTAAAAATACATCGGCCGTAATCTGCTTAAGTAAACCAGGAAGGAGCTCACAGCAGGGGGCTCAGCGCTGCTTCACCAACAACACAAATAAACCCCTGCGATCTGGACTTTTAATCTAGTACCTGGGGGTGAGCTGAAACACAACTCGCTATCGTGTGACCGGGCGATTTTTATGTTTGTTTTGTATGGTATCTCCTCTAGTGGTTAGAGGGTCTCGCCATGCCCAACTTACCCAATCTTAACAGCTTTGGCAAACTGTGCGGCTCCAGCCGCAGCGACGACTCTGTGGTGCTGGACCGGGTGAAGCGCAAGAACTCAGTTCGGAGAATGTCCATTATCGAAGATGGGAACGTGGCTGAGGTGCTCTACCTCATTCCCAAACAGTCCATGATGGAGCAGCTGCCCTTCCTGAACCCTAATGAGTATGTCATCCTGGAGAAAATGGCACCTCCTGACATGGGACCCGGTAAGGGAGGATAGAGAGTAGGATAGAGAGATGCTCATGCTAGACACTTATTTGCTATCATAGAAAATATTTCCATTATGTGACTGCCTGTGTTATTGTTCAGTTGTGTAGAAATAATAGTAGTTATAATTTTTATAATAGTATTTTTAAGAGGGCAACACTACAGAAAAATCATTTTATTAATATTTTTTCGTTCTGTTTTTTTTTTCTTGTTAACCCCACTGTTTCTTAGGCATAACTACAATATTTTGTAATATTTTACTTCTTATTTCATTTAATTATTTTGTAATTAGTACAAATTAATTTTAGTATGTACATCATTTTTTTAAAAAAAAAATGTTTAGGTATTTAGAAAAAAATAATGAAAATCTTTTAATTTTTTCCCCCAGTGAAATACAGAAAGATATTTGAGTAATTTCTCAAATGAGCCAACAATATTTTTATTGAAGGGATATTTTAGATTTTAGCAGAGCAGCAGTTCTGAGTCACAGTGACCAGTAGAGGGGCAGATCTATTTCGGATAGCAGCAAGCCAAAAATGTAACATATTATAAAATAATTGAGGAGATGAACAGAGATGCTGGTATTTGTGTTTATAAGGCAGTGGGATGTGAGGCTAATCTAAAGTCTGAGCTGGATCATAGCACTATCCCGCTGGCAGGATTATGGCTGAAATAGTGGACACATTCCTGACAAATCTTCCCATTAGTCTGCAGAGGTCTCTTTTTTTACAATCACTCATCCTTATGCCATATACTGGTATTGTATATGTTTCATAATGTAGTTTTCAGCGGATTTGTCATTGCATCCCAGAGTAACATACTGACATATTTATTTATACAGTCTTAGGACATAACTTGTGTCTTAGTACATCTGCAATACTGTTGTTAAAAATACACTCTGCTTTTGTTTTTGCAACAGTTATTTTCTAGAATGTATATAAATCCATTCTCATCCAAGCTTGCATAATTCAGTGATTTCCAGATGCAGATGACATGTGTGGTCTTACTGGATGTTATGCTGCTTTATGTAAGGAAATATCTGCTCTATATTTTGAATAATTTGATGAAATAAGAGATTGGAAAGAGGTTCCTCATGTACATAGACGTGCATGGATGCGTAAGCCTGACTGTTAATGTTTGACACTTGTGCTCAGAGAGTGCCAGCTCATAGAAGGGAAACAGTGCATACAGTAATTATGGCTTCACTCAACCAATCAATCATTTATGGCCAAGGCAAGTCAGGATCCCCGCTGTGTAGCCCTTCAGGAAGTGGAAGTCAGAGATACCCTGAAGCCAAAGGTATCACAGTGTTATTCCTCTGTTCCACATGTGCTGCTTTTCCATAGCAGTACTGTGCTGCAGACATTGTAAGGGTGTGGGTTTGTGTTTTTTGGACAAAATAGGGGGGAAAAATCACTTGAGATGAAAATCCCTTTTTTTTTGGCCCAACTGAAACATCCTAGCAACCATCCTAGAACATGTAAGCAATCACATAGAAACACATGAAAATCTCTCAGAACATCAATATAGTTCAATAACTATTATTCATTTATATTCGCTGTCTTGCGTTTTAGAATATCAGAGATATAAGAAAATAATGTTAGTTATTCTGAAACAAGCATTAAAGTATTCATAAAGTAGTTGTAGTAGCATTTTGTTGTGTTGTACATATAAATGGAGAGTAATGACAGTGGTCTAGCTGTGTTCTTGTTGCTTTGGCTCCGTTCCTTTTCTTTGCTCTTGCTTGTTGACAAAATATTCAGCTGTTTTCTTCTTTCTAATGATATAGACTTCAAGTTCCTCTATTTATCCTACACCTGCTGTCTGTGGCCTTCTCATGCTGACACCCTCTGTCTCTCTCTCTCACACACACATCCTCCCTTATTTAAAATTCAGTTAATCTCCTTTAACCATATCAACCCATATACGGCTGTTTCTTAGGATATGGACACTTTTGTCCCTGTTGGCTGGTTTGTCTTTAACAGTGTCCACATTATTGCATGTTTATCTGAACCATAATATAACCAACAAATGTAATTTCCAACACATCTCAATGTATGTATTGAGTGCAAATTACATTTTATATAATGGAGTTTAATGGCTGATTGATTCATAGCTAACATTGTATCTCAATACATAAAATTAAATAATATTTTCAATATTTTTTTTGCATAATTTGGCTAAATTAAGGCTTTTTTAAATGACACTTTGATTTTCAAGTGATGTTAATCTTTGTAATCATTTTTGTAACACAGTACACATCATATTTCAGCTGATCTTTACTGTTGTCTCCTTGGTAAACAAGTACACTAACTTTTGAAACTTTATTAGAGGCAAAATCATTGGTTGTGATGGAAATCTTAGCTGAAGGACAGCCGCATTTTACATAGTTTATTTCACAGATTGTTTAGATTATTATAATTAGAACATTTTAATGTTTTTTTTTAAGTTTTTTTTTTTTTTAGATTTTAAGAAAAGTCTGATTTGGGACCAGAATAAAATAAAAACTATATACAGCAAGAATTTCAAAAGTAGTATTTAAAAAATGTGTTTTAATTTGACTTTTATATCTCAAAAAGGTTTTAGTAAAAAAAAAAATGTTTCAGGGTTGATAAGGGTCAGTAAGATTTCAATAAATGAATAAATAAATAAATACATTTATTAAGCAAGGACACAATAAACTGATTAAAAGTGATTCTGTGCTTTTGAGCTTTCTAAAGAATCCTGAAAAAATGTATCACAGTTTCCAAAAAAAATAAATAAATAAAATTTAGCAACCCAGCCATTTTAACTTTGATAATAAAAAGAAATATTTCTTGAACAGTAATATCAGCCTATTGCAATGATTTCTGAAGAATCATGTGACACTGAATTCTGAAGTAATAGCTGCTGAAAATTCAGCTTTGCCATCACAAGAATAAATTTTAAAGTATATTAAAATAGAAAGCAGTTTTTTAATAAATCATAATAATATTTCACAGCATTACTGTTTATACTGTTTTTTGATCAAATAAATGCAGCATTGGCGAGCAAATAAGACTTTCAAAAACAGAAAAACCTTACTGACCCCAAACTTTAGAACGGTATGTCTTAGTCTCATACAAAATACGGAGCTAAAAAAGTGTATACACGTACCACCTCTTTTCTGCGAGTACCAAGACTTCTGGGTAATTCGTCAGAGCAGCCCCATTCTCTCAGTACACGCTACCCCTTAGTGACGCCAATGCACCGTTGTGAATATTAATAACGCTTCTCAATAAACTCCCCAACTCAATTGTCCGCCCAGTAATCCTATAATCTACAGCCATGACGCATGGATAGTCCGGAGAGAGACTAGCTGATCCCTCAAAGGCCAGAGATAGCATATCACAGTTTTCCTGTTTTACCTTATACATACATGGGTCAATGAAAGTGAGTTATATTCCAGCTAATTCATCCGCAACAAACGGGTTTTAGTTGTAAAAGCAGCAGTCAGCACTTCACTGAAATAAACACAGCTAATCAGAGCATGTGATGAACAATGTGAAGGAGACAATATGTATGTGTGTGAGAGAGAGAGAACATGAAAGAATAGAAATATGCAGTATATTAAACTGAGTCACATGTGCCTGTCCCCTCCATCTCTGTTTGAAGAATTTAAGGTGGTGTCTCGAGCTGGGAGGGATTATGGCTGTGGAATCTGCATTTGTCACACACGGCAGCTGCAACCTGGTTATTTCAGAAGAGCCAGGGCAGAGTCCACACACACACACACACGGTATGCGTGTGTATGAGGAGAGGGGGGGCTGCTCGAGGAACGAAGACCAAGCCAGCAGTTGCTGAGCGGCTGCTTAGTTTGAGAGTGCAAGCTCTTTCAATCCGTTCCTCTGCTGTCATCTTGCCGTTGCCTTGCTCTCTCTCTCTCTCTCTCTCTCTCTCTCGCTCTCTCTTCCATCGTCTCCTCACGTTTGGATTCAGTGGGGGAATAAAGCAGGAGAACCCAAGGAAGAAAGCAGGCAGGAGGAAGCAGCTCTCTCCCTCTGATCCTCCTCATCAGAGCCCCAGCAGACACTGAGGAGCCAATGGTCATGGTGAAGGAGAAAGGTAGCATGGCATTGCACAGCACTGGGTGGGGACCAGGAGAGAGAGCTCATGCAGAGGGAGAAAACCAGGCCAGCATGTGGGAGATTTGCGTGCGTGTTGGATGTAGGGAGGACAGTTTGCTGCTTTAGAAGGATTGCGGTGTATAAAAATGAATGAGATACTGCAGAAGGGAACATAGTGGTACTAGTGATTAACTGATATATTGGACAGGGTGATTAATTGGTAGTCATTAAGCTATTTTGAGATTGTTGATAAGTCTTGCTTGATAGATTTTTCAACAGAAAGTAATATTTCACTAATGTTATTTTGGAAATCTACCGACACTTTTGTCAATGGATAGTGTGCTTTTTTGTTTATTTTTTAATAACGTGTAAATCAAGTGAAACTCAGTGGATAGTGTGCATTTCTGCTGTCATTTTTTAATGATTATTTTTAAGCATATATTTTGTGTAAAATAAATGTAAAATAGTGCATGTTTTAAATAATTTTGAGTATATTTTGTAATAATAAAACTGCACTTTTTTATAATGTAAAACACTTAAAAATCAAATATATTTTACAATTCGTTTTGAGTATATATTGTGTATTTTAAGTGTAAAACCCAATAAATTCACTAAATTCGTTGTTCGCTACCATTACGTTTTGTTAATTTTATTGGTATGTTGGATATGAGCCACCTTGCTCTCTAGATACCTTTGGTGTTAAAAAGCTCATGTTGGTCGACCACATAGAGGTGTGAATATGAGAAAGCTTGTGTTTTTGTATTTGTTTGCGATTCTGAAGCTTGCAGTTAATGCTAATGCTAATTATGAATTGTAGTCTGTGTGTGTTTGTCTTGGGCTGGTCTTAAAGACGATTACTTTACCACTAAATCACTTCTCAGCATGTGGGCTGCACATTGTGCTGTACAAACATAATGTGTGTTTATTATTATCCAAAAGACCATTTTATAGACTTTTCTGTTTATATATCACCATTTCTGTGGTCTGGTACATATTCTAGTCTAAATAATACAGAGATTATAGGTCTATTGGTTGTGTGTGAATGTGCATAACTGTCTGTGTAGGACTTTTATGCTGGGAGTTCTTTGCGAATATTAAGTGGCAGTAACCTCAGAAGTTTCATGTTATCTGATGAGGGAAGCCGCATTATAGCAGGAACATCTGGTGAATCTTAAACGCTTCATTATCGTGTTTACTCAGGCCTCAGGACCACACCGCCTGATTAAAACAATACAGTGAAAACACTCAAAATAGGACAAAAAACTGACTGTTATTCAACAAAAGGAGCTTCTGATGGCACAGTTACTAGCAGAGATGTTGTGTAACACTATGTAGGAATTTAGCAGGCTATTGAATTATTAACTGAATGCAAGGCAGTGCACAGTACGTTCCTGTTTGGGAATTCTCCGGAAAAAGGGTTGTTTCCCGAAGAAAGCCCTTGTCACGACTCATAAACGGAGGCGAAGGATGTTTCGTAGCAGCGATGTGCGTGCGTTTTGAAAAGTAGATCATGCTTTAGTAAAAGCTAATAGTGGTCTGCGCAGGATGAGGGAGGGGGAGCGAGGGAAAGAGACATGAGAAGAGAGAGAGAGACTAAGAGAGAATGAACTCAATAATGCATTTAGCCTATCGCTGTAGCCATGGCAACTGGGCGATGACTGGTCTGTTGCTGAGGCCGTACCCCGTGTGAAATCACAGCACAACACACACTGCAAACCCACCTCACACACACCTGTATTTACACACAAACATGTGTATATCAGTGCTTTCCTACGTAAATGGCACATGTTCATTAATGCATGCATGGAGTTTAGTTCAGTGCATTGACATACAGGCTAGCTGCCATAAGCTAATACACAAACAAAAGCATAATAGACATTTCTACGATATTTTAAATGATAAATTAATATTATTTAAAATATATTGTTCAGAAATCTATAAATATAAACTATATATTATTATAAATATTTGATTCATTTATAATAATAAAGTACATTATTTGTGTACATTGTTTTATTACATTATGCACACATAAAATAATAGATATTGTCTGTTATTTTATTCATAACATAATAGACATAGTATACAGTTCCTAGTTCTCAAGGCATTCACATTATACCTGAACCTGAATATAAAGTATTATTTACAAAATGACTTAATATTACCCTGCCATATTGTTATTAAAAATATGTATATAATATTTTTAATGTTAATTAATTCATTGATTAATATATTAATGACATTTAAAATATAATACATTATTTTAAATATAGTATAAAAATATATTAATTCATAAAATATTAACAATCAAGTCTTTATTTACCAGAAAACTGAAGGAAGACCTTAATGCCTATTTTTTTAACGTCTCATTAAATTTATTCAAATATTATTCTACTGTATCATTGGCCAACTGCAATCTCATTCCCACTGTGCCAGATTTACAGATTGTCCATTTCCTCCATGCATGCAGCTGGGTAGTGTCTGAGTCTGGCTTAGCAATGAAATCACACTCACACACACACACACACACACATCCAAACTCCACTCAACATTTGCTTGAATACTCTCTGTACTATCAGTAGTTAAATGGGAATGCTCACGTTGGACTCACGTCAAAGGCACATAACTCTGATAACCTTTCCATAAATGGTCACAGAGAGCTTCACGTGATTGTAAATGAGACTGTTGATCTAAAAATGTATTGTTCTGTATTAGAAGAATGGATATACCAGTTTTGTAGCCTTATATTTTAGGACAGGATATCTTAGGATAATGATAGTTAGCCAAAGACATGGTCTCTAAGGACTGTTTCTGACTGCACATATTTATTTCACTACCCATATGAAAGGGTTATAAGCCTAGTATTCACATTGTATGCATGAACAGCTTGTCTGCTACATAGAGTTTCAGTGTTGAGCCTATTTTTTGAGCACACTGATCTCAGCAGAAATATGTTGAAAATTCTCTTTAAACCTATTTATCAACCTAAACTTTGACAAAACAGGCTTTTAAGGAGCAATATAGAATTCTAGAGTACCATTTATTGAAAAAATATATACTTGGGCTTGATGTATGTTAACTGCAGTGACAAACAAACACTTTTTATTGAGTAAATAATCCAGATGATTCAGCAGTTTATAGCTACAGTTTGGGGTTTGAGTGTCATTACATGTCAATAAATTACTAAATGGATGTAAATGTGATCTAGCTCCTCATACAAAAGTATAATTTAGGACAATCAAGTCCTTTTCTGTCATTCATATCCATTATTAAAGAAAATACTCAACAGTCACCAAGAAATTACTTTATTTTTTTTGTTATGCAGCAAACATATTCAGTGTAAAAGCCTTCTGATTTGAATTTTAGCCTCATGATATAAATACAGAAAATATAGCACAGCTAACATCTGACCAAAATGTCAGTCATTTCCTTTTGTGTTAGTGTGCCCCAACATTACTGATATGTAGGCCTATTTTATTGGCCTTTTAATGTGAGGGAAAGATCAGAATGACTGAGTACTCTTTAAAGGGAATTATAGAAATCTGCCAGCCACATTCAAAGCAGATATCAAGAAGTCAGATACAGAGACTAATAAGTGTACATATGTGTGTCCATGTCATTATCCCTTGGTTATTTCACCTGAGGTTACATTACATCAGTCACTGATCTCAGAGGCCTCATAGGCTGTTGTACAGATATGCTTATCATATTTGTTTATCACAATGGTATGTGTCCTTTGCTCGGTTGGTGAGTTAGCTTTATGTATTGGTGTGCATGCCAAAGAGGATATTTAACTTAATGCTTTAATAATAATAATACTTTACCCTGATACCCAATAGTTATCTCTAAAATCAGACAGACAGAAAAGGGTCTTATGGGGTCAGATTTTAGCATGTTTTTTTGAATCAGCAATAAAAAGTCTACACTATCCACGAATTCAGTGATGTTGAATCACATATAAATGTACAAGTCTACTGTAGACTCTATTTTGCTGAATTTATTTCAGGTAAAATATGTAAATTCAATCTACTGGGATTGATTCCCACTACAATATCCCAAAGCCCCAGTATATTACACATTGCTGACTAAAACTGTGAGATTTTATATTAGGCTATATATCAATCTTCATCAGCGAAAGTTTTCCACAGCCAAAATATGATGAATTATACTGATAATATTGCACTAGAGAGAACTGGTGCAGTGTTCCGCTGTATTTATTTCACTTTTATTAAGAATTATTTTTACGGTGTTGGTTTTTGACCTAGTGTATGTAGTCTTGTACCTGTTTAGTAGATGAATTTGTTCAAAGAGTACGAGAGTAGCAGTTGCAGATGAAAAGTGAAAGATGAAAATCAATACAATGATACAATCAGTATATGTTCTAAGACAATTGTTCTAAGACAATCAGAAAGACAATGCACTGTCTTTCAAAAGTTTGAGGTAATTTTTTTAAAGAAATGAAAGCTTTTATTCAGCTAGGATGCATTAAATCGATCAAAAGTAACAGTAAAGACAAATAGAATGTTACAAAATATTTCTATTTCAAATAAATGCTTCATTTGCACTTTCTGTTTCTTTCTTTTTCTCCTTAAAAATATCACAGGCTTTCACATCTGAACCCTTCATATATAAATAAAAAAAATCTTACCAATCCCAAACTTTTGAACAGTAGTGTATTTTGTTTCATACGCTTCTATATTGTGTATTCCTCGGTCCTGAAGAATATGGTGCATATGAATTTTGATATCTGTTCTGTGTCTATAAGATGTCAACTGAATTTATGGCAGCGGTCATGAGGGACGATATTTATCAGGTGCTGCCAACACTGTTCCGTATTCTCGCTCCTCCTCTTGGCCACAGACCCTATTTGTGAGTCTGGATGTGGGCCAGCAATGTGAGGGCCGGTGTGACGTTGACTGGAGGGGAGCCAGATGCTCATCACAATACAAATATAATATCAATCCAATACAAAATGACTATGAGAAATGAATATTTCACCCTGAACACATTACCTGTGGCCAAAAGACAGCAATCAGTCCAGGTCTGTGTCTAAAACAAGCTGTCTTTAGCATCCAGCCCTGACACGTGTGGATTGACCGGTCGTTTGTACTTGGCCAGAGCGCAAAAGGTTAGTAGGGGTCAAGTTTTGAGTTGAGAGGTAAGGTAATGCTGAGATTAGTATGGGGTTGTTGTGAGGTTAAACTCTACTAAAATTAGCAGAGGTGAAACAATCTCTCAGACAAAAAGATGTTTAGACCTTCATGGTCTGAGCTGAGGAGGAATGTATTGTATGTGTAGTTTGAAAATGGCTGCTGGAGGCAGTGGTGAGGAGTAAAACATTGACTCACTCTGTTCACACAAACACACACACTCATTCTGAGTCAGAACGCGAGTTCAGCTCAAAAGACACAGGATTGAATAACCCTCTCCGGTTACACAGCCTGCAATAATTTCGTGTTAAACTCTACTTAACACCATCATGAGCTTTTTAAATGTGTTCATGTGTATCTGCGTGTGTTAATGGATAGATAGCATACATTAAATCACCACGGGTCTGCGTTTTCATTTGTTTTTGCGCAGAAGTAGAGCTGGGTGCTATGACAGCATATACCGTGTGAGATTTTGCTATACTGTGGCAAATGTATTTGTACCAGCTGTATTAATATAGAATTCAGTTGATGTTCCGTTGATCAGAATTTAGATTTAGTACTATGTTTTAAATCAGTTTTACAGTTTTGAGTATTTTTAAACTCATATTTAAACTCATATTACATATGAAAAGTTGTTTATTGAATATACACTACATTTAGTATGATTTTTTTAAAAGAAATGAATACTTTTATCCAGCAAGGATGCATTAAATTGATCAAAAGTTTTATATTGGTAGAAAAATGTCTACTTTTAATAAATGCTGTTCTTTAGAACTTTATCTTTATCAATGAAACATAAAAAAATGCATCACAACTGTTTTCAGTATAATAATATGAAATATTTCAAATCCGTGTATTAGAATGATTTCTGAAGGATCATGTGACAATGAAGACTGGAGTAATGATGCTGAAAATTAAGCTTTGCCATCACAGCAATAACAGTAGCAGTAATAACATATCACACTATTATTATTATTATTATTGGAAATTTATTCAGATTACTTTTGTGGTCTACCTTTAAAAACACTACAGATTTAATAATGGTTAAATGTAATCTTTAACAAAACTCAAAATGAATATCATTTTTTTTTCCTTTTCATGTAGCATGCCATGAGGGTGATATAAGATTTTGTTCATACCATTTATCATGTTCTTAAATTATACTGCAGATCTTATCCATGAAAAACGAAGCAATCACATTTCTGTGTATTGTTCATAAAACCATTCTTTTCGTGCAACAATTTAAGGATCTATTATAGACATTTTACATGTAAATATGTCTTGCACATGTTTCATGAATGAGGCTCATAGTGTTTGTGTTTCAGGAAGCCTGTGTTTAGCTGTGCTGTTCTTCACCACCTGCCCACATTCCCTCACATCTGCGTCGAGCGTGACAGAGTAGAGGTAGCATACTCTGCCTTTGGCTGAATGCAGAGAACAGATATTGTAGCAGTGTCCAAATCTGCCTTTTGTGTGTCTGCCTAATATAGCTACAGTGTGAGCTGTTGTACTAGTTACAGCATATGTCAGGAAACTCTCCTAGTTTAGTCCATCTGCATGATTGAAACACGAAACAGTTCATTCTTAGCTTGCCGTTGTCTGTCAGCATTGCGGCTTCACTCTGGGGTTCCACCGTACAAGCTCCCGGTGTCATGCTGTTGCCGCCCTGGTAGGGCTGGTTGCTATAGCAACAGCTGTCTCGGGCGGAGGGGGCTAGTTTAAGACAAAATCCTGTGCTTCAATTTCAAGGGCTGGTAGGAACATTCTTGAGCACAAAACCCTGCCAGAATCTTATCGTTACTGATTAGTGGTTCGCTCACCACCTCATCCAGACAAAGGGGAAATTCCTGTCATCCACCACAACTTCAGCAGAGAAAAAAAAAAGGGACGTTGTCCATTTCTTTACTTTATACCGCATACAGTGTTGGGTGTAATTAGTTACTAAGTAATTAGTTACTGTAATTTAATTACTTTTCCCTTGAAAAAGAAAAGTAAGGGATTACTCTTATTTTTTCTGTAATTTAATGACAGTTACTTCTTATGTAATTGAACTTAGTACTGTATAGACTGTAGAACATTTATATACTATACAATAGTGGATTTAACATAAGTCTAACCTTAAAATGCATGCATTTATGTACCCTTCTCACTTTAAATAATTTGGTCAGTTAATAAGATAAGATGGTAACACTTTAGTGTCCAATTCTCACTATTAACTAGTTGGTAATTAGCATGAATATTACTGGGATATTGGCTGTTTATTATTACTTAAAAAACACATATTAATGTCTTATTCTGCAAGACCTTATTCTAAGTCCTTAATCCTAGCCAATTCTTAAACTTAACAACTGCTTTACTAAGTATTAATAAGCAGTAATTAGGAGTATATTGAAGCAAAAGTCATAGTTAATAGTTAGTTAATAGTGAGAATTGGACTCTAATATAAAGTGTGACCAGATCAATTAATGTAGTTAATTATTATGTATTTGAAATAATTAAAAGAACCGTTTCATGTCTATCCTTGTATCATTAACTTGTCGAGGTTGATATAGGATTTAGAAAGTTTGTACAGTAATCTAATTACACTGTTGAAGATGTAATTAGTAATTAGTAATTAATTATTTTTTAGAGTAACTTACCCAAAACTGACCGCTTAAAATGAGGGCAATTTTTATGTGCGTTCAAACTTCAAATGTGACATTTGCATCGTCAAGTGTGCGGTGGTGTTTTCATGGAAGCTTAATATATACAAAAATAGAATTGTGAGATGTAAATACAGAATTCTGCAAAAAAATTGGAATTGCAAGATGTAATCTCAGAATTTGAAAAAAGTAGCGAGAATTCCGAGACATAAAATTGAAATTGCAGGAAAAAAATTCTGAATTGTGATGTAAAAAGTTGCAGGCTTGCATAGTTTATTGCGCAATAACCAACAGTGCTAGCCCTGATCAAGTGATTCTGATTGTTTTTAATGCAAGTAGTGATTTATGGGGCAGCCAAACTACACTTTATTTCCATCGACTCTCATTCATAGGCGTGCAAATGTGGGAAACAGAAAACTCAAGCTCTTGTAAATTATGTTGCATTCAAAGTTCAGGTCTAATGAACCTTCAAATTTGTGTCACATGATGATGCATGACCAACAGATGATTGATACATCACAGCATGAAGTTTATCTGAATTAAAAGTACACAAACTTTAGATCTGCAGGATTACAGCATTGCAGTAATTTGGAGCAGATTGCATATCTTTACATTTTGGATACATTTTCTGTGGAACTATTTTTTTTTTCAAAAAGACCTCACAGTGTGTGACTTCATATTGTCTGTAGAAATTTTGCGCACTCAAAGTCTAGCGTGACCATGGCTTTAGACTGCGTGGCAGTGTTTCTTGTGCACACATGAACACAACACAAGCCTTGATGTCCAATTCACGATCAGTTGACTCTTAGAAATAATTCTTTTTAATGCAAGTTTCCTCATAACTTAATGGTTTGAATTAGATTCACTCAGTCAGTGAATAGATCAGAGTTTTCTGTTATGTCGAATTTAAAATGAGCTGGGAACCTTAAGGTTCACAAGGCTTAAATCGTTTTATTATGTGACTGGTTGTTCAAATGACATTTAAACAAAAATATGTACTTATTCTAAAAAAATCACTCAAATAATTAAAAAAATTATATGTATAAATGTAAAAAATGTAGTATTAGCTATTGATAACAGGTTTTTGATTAATTTAATATGAGTTTAATTAAGTCATGAGGCATATGTGACGACAAAAGAAATATGTGACCCTGGACCACAAAACCAGTCTTAAGTGTCAATTTTTCGAAATTGAGATTTATACATCATCTGAAAGCTGAATAAATAATCTTTCCATTGATGTATGGTTTGTTAGGATCGGACAATATTTGGCTGAGATACAACTATTTGAAAATCTGGAATCTGAAGGTGCAAAAAAATCAAAATATTGAAAAAAAATCGCCTTTAAAGTTGTCCAAATGAAGTTCTTAGCAATGCATATTACTAATCAAAAATGAAGTTTTGATATATTTACAGTAAGAAATTTACAAAATATCTTCACGGAACATGATATTTACTTAATATCCTAATGATTTTTGGCATCAAAGAAAAATCAATCATTTTGACCCATACAATGTATTTTTGGCTATTGCTACAAATATACCCCAGCAACTTAAGACTGGTTTTGTGGTCCAGGGTCACATATATGATTAGGAGACATACAGTATTTGACATTTTATTTACATAGTGGAGACTCTTTTGGGTGGCAATATTATGTAAGCACATGGCCTGATAAGGAGCAGCGAGTGATGGTGGGAGGGAGATTCTTTATTTTAATCTTGCACAAGCCTTTCAAGTAGCCAACGATTAGATTAGAGAAGTATGCGTTAACTCTCCAATAGAACAGGAGATATAAAGTGAAGAAGTGTCATTCTGGAGTGAGAGAGACGGAGTGTACAGGTTCCTGTGATTTTAAGAGTAGCACTAAATGTCAAAAGGAGGAAGGATAGCGAGAGTACGAGGAAAGATTCATAGTCACGCTAATGAGAGGCCACTCTGAAAGGTTCAGAGCTCTTTTCGTTCGAATTAACTTTAGCTTTTGAATGCCGCCAGGTTTAGAACAGCAGCTTTGAGTGGACACTGTCTTGGCCTGATGACCTTGAACAAATATGGCACAGTAAAGCCTTAAGTGAAACACAGGACGCAAACACAGATACTGAGAGAAACTGATTGAAGTATTGTGAGCCTCAGCACACAGCTCATCCATTATTTCTGTCTGTGGAACGTCTGCTCTCCTTCAGGGCATGTAATTGTACTTGAGTTTTAATGTCTGTTTAAAGTGGTGTTTATGTTTTAAAGGAATAGTGCTCCCAAAAATGAAAAATTAAAATGATTTTGGCTGAATTATTCTTTATGCTGTTGTCTCCGCAGGATAACGTGTCAGATGTTAGTAAACGGCAAAGCACAAATGACTCATGACCTTCGTTATGCAACTGTACCGACTCTAAATGACACTTGTGATGAGCAGTACAGATATGTAAACAACAACACGACTCGTGCGAGCAAGTGTGATCACCTCTCCATTTGGCTGTGATAACCATTGCGTGGCAGCCAGCTTGTCCTGCTGATTACTCCAAAAAAAACCTCCCAACACCTACTAACACTCCTCTTACACCCACACACTGTGTGATAGCACCCAAAGCGCGGACATTGGCCCGTTGAAACACTTTCTAGCCGGTTACAAGATTATGTAATGAAGGCTAGTTGAGGTTCAGCCTCGTGTTTATTAGTTTTGCATCTACATGCATATTTATTGCTATGGAAATAACAGCAGTGCTTAAATGCAGGAACAGTGCAGCCAATTATAAAAATAATTAAGCCTCCAGTTTTATATAACCATGCCATTTGCTTAAAAAGTAGTTGGACATTACAAACCATTCAAAACCTGCTATGTTTTAACTAATGGTTTAATTATAATGCTCTTAGTGATTCATTCACCCTCAAATTTGTCCTTTTGTGAACTACAAAAGAAGATATTCTGGGAAATGTTTTTTTTTTCTGAATTACTTGCAGGTTTTCATAAATGATCTGGTTAACACATTACAATAAAGTAAAAAAAAAGAAGAAAATTACTAAAGCATTTAATTTAAGTTCATTCATGTTAATACATTACTTAAAATCAAAAGTGGTGTCTTTTAACATTATTTAATAGACCTGAGCTAACAATGAACAGTTGTATTTTTATTAATTAACATAACTAAGATCAACTAGCACTGCCACAAATGTATTGCTCATTGTTAATGTTAGTTAATGGATTACCTAACATAACCAAATGGGACCTTATTGTAAAGTGTTACCATGATCTGTGTGAGACAGAATTTTGTCAACATTAGCTTTAGCATTAGCTTTTACTTGTTGAATGTGGTCAGAATCCATCGCTGACCTGCAATTTCAATTCGAATGTCATGATCAAATTACTAATTATTCAAATTACTTATTTAGCCTAATCAAATTACTTATGTAGTACAGCTATACAGTAGCAGGTCCTCAGTAGCAGGTTTATTATCTTTTAGGTAGCTACAGACCAATTGTTTATACACTTGTTAATGTCGGCTGTTAAATATTTTGTTGTGGGTTTGAAGCTCATTAATGAGATAATCCTATCCTCTTTATCTGTGTAACAGTGTAGGCTACTTCCAAAACGTAAGTCTTTGCTAATCCATGTCTCCGTGTTCTTTAACAGTGGCCCATCCTCAGGAACCACACCATCCACAAGGAAAACTGGTCATCCAGTGCTATAAGTGTGGGGAGCCATGCAAGGGAGAGGTTCTCCGTGTGCAATCCAAACACTTCCATATAAAATGTTTCACATGCAAAGGTAAGATCTATTTACTACACAGTGGCTGTTAGAACGTCTTAATCTATTTGTGAAAACTCCTGACAGCTCATTTCTTAGGTCAAGAATGATGGATTAATATAGTAGAACCAAATTCCACTTTAGCCAGTTTGTTATTGAGGAAGTAGTTTAATTACATTTAGTCATAGCTTCATCCAAGTCAAAAATGTGACCAAAGGATAACTGAACAAAGCCGGCTCTGATAAAGCAGATGGCTTGTGTGGTTGAGTAGAGAGGAACTCAGAACTTCATTACCTGATGAATGAAACCAAAGTTAGTCCAAAGCTGTATCACGCCCCCTCTGCACAACCACAATAATTTAATAAAATGGGCCAGTCACTCTTTGTCCAGACTTCTGTGGTGTTCTGTGTTCATACCTGTTTTACCGACATCATTTGGCAGGAATTATGGAAAAACTGGCTGAATTTGTTTGGTGAGTCCTTCTTGAAATGATACAGGCAAGAAGTAGTTTGCCGTCACATGGTTTTGTTTAGGTCTGTTGTGGTTGTACATGAAGTTTTGACCCTCTTTATTTAGTTGAAGAGTTTTTGGCTGTCTCTCTAAAAGCTTATTTTCATTCTTTGCGCTCCGTATGGATTGACCCTCACGTTGTATAAAAGAATGTAAGGTTTATGTGGTGGCATGTTGCCAGTCACAAAGAGCAGACAACTCATTTCCTCCTGGAAGCCTCAGCGAGAACGCAAAGGCTCAATGTGCCTTTCGTTTATGTGCTCTCAAAGAAGAATAATGGTCAGTTTCTGCATTCTTGATTAATGTGCAGCACTTCAATATGTGAAACATTGAGGACCTGTTGATAGATAATGGTGTCTTCAGCTGTTTGAATGTCATTGCCATGACAAGCATAATATCAGGTGTCTGCGCCTGGCTGTAAAACGTTGTATGAGGGGTCTTGACATAAATAAATGTCAGTGCGTCCATAAGCTTCTGTTCCCAACAATCCTTTAAACAGTCCTCAGAAGCTGAGGTCTTTCCGGGTTTGCTTTAATCTCACCTGAGCAATTCACTCCACATGTAGCTCCGCATTAGTCACTAATCGCTGACGCCGCATTAGTTACCTGAAACAAGGTCAAAAATGAGAGTGCTGTTTCATCACTTAGATGACTGACTATATATGAGCCTTCCTTCCTTATTTCTTTCTTTCAGTTACTCCAGCTTTAGTTTAGCTTTTTAGTTTTAAATCAGTGCATAAAAAGCCAATTTTGGATATTGCTGACACTGTCTGAACAAACAGATAAGATTTTCTTAGTCACAAAATGGGAGTGCAGACAGTAAGTCCTAAAGACTGCATGTTTTTAATTAGATTAGTATATATCTTGTGTGCAAGACTAGGAAACATCACAAGATTTACTTCATAAGCACAGAGCAAATGAAAAATGGAAAAAGACCAAAATGGCCAGAACTCGTTCACACCAGCATCTGTCACATGATTGTTCATTTGTACAAGCAGAGTTGGAGTTTAAAGTTTAAAAAAGAGATTGAAAATCTGTGATTCAAAATCTAATTAAGATATTATTTTATCAATAGAAAAGTTTGGCATTTTTGGACTTGAATAAATATAAAACAAATGCTGTGACATAAAGTGAATAGTAAATACTTTAGATTCTGCACTCTTTCTTGGTCACTAATCAAATAATCAAATTAGTGAAATTGGTAATGTGACTGTACAGACGGTCAGATGTTCTTGTTTTCAAACTCAAGATGCTCATTGGATCATTCTGAAATCATGCTGGAGAACATGATCATCAGATTTTTCATGCAGCTCAAGTGCTTTTGCCATTAAAGCAAAAGATGAAAAAAACAAATACATTCCAAATACAAACTTTTCACTCAAATTGTCATGCCCATCAGGGGTCAAATGTTATTATTATATATTATTTATTGGTAACACTTTAGTATACGGACCAATTCTCACTATTAACTAGTTGCTTATTAGCATGCCTATTATTAACATATTGTCTGTTTATTAGTACTTATAAAGCACATATTCTGCATGAACATATTTTACATCCCTAATTCTACCCAATACCTAAACTTAACAACTACCTTACTAACTATTATTAAGCAACAAATTAGGAGTTTATTGAGGAAAAAGTCATAGTTAATAGTTTGTTAATGGAGAGAGTTGGACAAGTGTGACCTATTTATTATATTCAACTCTTTACTCAATGTTAAATGTGCACGTCAGTTTTGTTACACAGCATACATGTAACAGTAATATGCATGCATTTTTCTGCATACAATACGAAACTATACACACAAACCAAATATATTCTGAAGTTTTTGTTGATTGTTCAATTCAAATTTTCCATGGGAAATATCAGAAAAAGTTTATTAAATCAATATGGCATCAGACATTTGGGTCCCAGATCATCCCACTTTACTTTTTGATTACCATGTGAGTACCATATATACAGTTGAAGTCAAAACTTTACATACACCTTTCAGAATCTGCAAAATGTTAATTATTTTACCAAAATAAGAGGGATCATACAAAATGCATCTTATTGTTAATTTAGTACTGACCTGAATAAGATATTTCACATAAAAGATGTTTACATATAGTCCACAAGAGAAAATAATAGTTGAATTTATAAAAATGACCCCGTCAAAAGTTTACATACACTTGATTCTTAATACTGTGTTGTTACCTGAACGATCCAAAGCTGTGTTTTTGTTTAGTGATAGTTGTTCACGAGTCCTTTGTTTGTCCTGAACAGTTAAACTGCCTGCTGTTCTTCAGAAAAATCCTTCAGGTCCCACAAATTCTTTGGTTTTCCAGCATTTTTATGTATTTGAACCCTTTCCAACAATGACTGTATGATTTTGAGATTCATCATTCCACACTGAGGACAACTGAGGGACTCATATGCAACTATCACAGAAAGTTCAAACGCTCACTGATGCTCCAGAAGGAAAAACCATGCATTAAGAGCCGGGGCGTGAAAACTTTTTGAATTTGAAGATCAAGGTAA
>JAFVLL020000951.1:93852-143009 GCA_021397915.2 Tor tambroides | reverse complement strand
GGATACGGAGGGGAGATATGGAGAAGGTAAGTAGAAGGTAAGTAGTTTAAGGTTCTGATACTTGCGGTTGTCAGCACAGTGTGAGTCCATGTAGCCAGTACGAGATCGGACACTGAAGTGAGGAGGTGAGGGTGTTTTATGAGGCAGGTGATTGTGGGGCTGACGAGGTGCAGGTGCCGATGATTAATATGCTGGAGATGTGGAGCGAGGTAATTGGCTGGGTGAGGAGCCTGGTCCTCCTGTGACAGTTTCACTTTTGGTTACTGTTGCTAACTGAGACAAGCTTTTAGGAATTAAGAGTTTTGCGTGAACAGTGTGGGTATTTTTCTGTAAAATAAAGTCATAAATAGTTTGTATATTATTCTTTCATGGGTTGGAGTGAATTTTGACATTGCAAAGCATTTTATCTGTGGTTTTTCTTTCTTTTTAATAAGAAATGGTTAAATTACACAGCAACATGATTAAAAACCCACAGAGTCTGCAAACCGTTATCAAGGCAAAAGCTTCTCAGTGTCAACTGAAAGAAGAAATGCCTCATTTGAAAGAAATAATAACTGATAATTTAAGCCATATTTTCCATAAAAGATTGTGTCTATGAGACAATTGTGACAGGTTATTGCGGTGTGGAACTATGACAGTTATGCTTTCCTTCAAAAAGATTGATTTGGCTTAGAGAGACTGCAATTATATATACTCTGACTTAATGTTGTTTCAGTACATCACAGTAATAATCCTGTAGTCCTGATTAATCCACTTATGAATATTGATACACAGACGTCCACTTAGCATAAACTGAAGACAGAATCCAATTAGAATGGAAAGATCTTGCAATCCTTTGAGCCTTATTGTGAGAGCAATATTTGCAGTTTTCCTGGCAAAGCGGGTTTATGGGTCATCTACAAGTTCACAGCAGTATAAGGGCTTAATTGCTGCATCCAAGAAGACCACCTGCAGTAAAAGCAGAAGCAATCACATTAATTACTTCTTAGCAGGGCACAGTTGCATTAATAATAGCTCTCCAGACCGTGGCTCAGGAGCAGCAGATGTAGGATCAGACTTTTTACTGAAACAATAGCATCCGTTTTGTTCCCCAGGCCAGTGCCCTGTGTGTTTCTAATACTGAGTTGGGCTCTCATGTTTACCCAGTATTCTGTCAACCCACGGGATATAGAAACTGACCTTTTGATACCACAACTGATGCTCAGGGGAGTATCTCAAAGCCAAATTTTGATATATAGAGCATTTGTCAAGGCATTTTAGCTTGCTTGCAGTGTCTGAATGTGTTATTTTAAATTGCCCCTCCAGCTCAGAGAATGATCAGGCCTGCCTGAATGATGCACACTGACATGACACTGTCCGGGCTTTTTTAAGGGGGTCATTTTTTAAATGTTGATGAAGTTTTTTTTTAAACCACATTTTAGTTTTCCTGACCAGTTTTTGATCCTTCATCCTCATGACTTTTTCGATTGCATTTAGTTTTATTAAAGAAAAGAAAGAATAGTTTAATGTACCCTTGCTTAAGTGTATCACAAGGCAGTGTATCACGGCTTCCACAAAAGCTGTTTTCAACATTGATAATAAAAAGTAATGTTGCCCGAGTACCAATTCAGCATATTAGAATGATTTCTGAAGGATCATGTGACACTGAAAATTCAGCTTTGACATCACAAGCATAAATTCAAATAGAAAACACAAGATCTGAGTTACAGTATGCTTACATTAGTGAAAAGAGAGCATGACGGCAAATGAATAGTGCTGTGTATGCGACAAGGCCATCGCCAATGGCTACCTGACATCATTTTAGAGCTGCTGCTAACATGCAATCTCTTTGTGTGATTACACCCTGAAAGAGCTTTCTCTCTCCGTCACACTCTTCTTACAGTATATCCAGTCACTGCACATGATATTTTGCGGTCACTTATTTTATAAACACTGCTTTTTGCAGCGACTTACTAAATGATGCATCAGCAAATAGATTTTTGAGTTATGAACCCACTCAAAGCTTTTAATGCTTCAGTGTTAAGACGCATTTCAGATACAATTAGATGTTTTATACGGTGTCTTCCTAAGCGGGCATGAAGCAATAAAGTGGCAGGCAATAAAAGGTTTTTTTTCCATAAATTTTGTCCTAGTTGCAACAAGCAAATATGGAGGACGATTTAAGTGCCATTTCAGAATAAAATGAAGAAATCAATCATTAATGTATTCATTCTAAAATAAAAATGTAAATGAATAAATCACTTTTCAAAATGACAAATAAATAGACATATTTAAAACTCATGTTTAAAAAATAAAATTTAACAATAAGTAATAAATACATTTTTAAATACAATTACGTTTTTTAAATGGAATTTAAAGGTTTAGGAAAAGCAGTTTGCAAATGAATTAAGAAAAGTAATTGGCCAATCTTTAAAATTCTTATTTATTATTAATCTTTCTGTAAATTTTAAATATAACAGGTTTAAATATGTTTATTTATTTAAGTGTATTTATAAGTGATTTATCAATTTACAGTTTTATTTTTATAAAATATTAATAATTGGATTCACCCTTCATGAGTGACATGATATTCCACCAATCACTTAATTCTATTCCTGTGTTGTGCTGGGAGCTCCGCCTACAGTGAAATCTCACTAGTCCGTAATCCTCCTCCATATACTGTAACATTTATCATCAAATATGTTCAGACTGGTTGTGTTGTAGAGCATGTGCGGTGCTTGTTGCTTGTGGTATCACACCTGGTTAGGACACAGTTTTAGATTTGTTTTTGTCTTGCTTGCTTGCACCTTGTTCTCCCCAGAGACTTTGGTGCTATTTGCTGTGATGCTTGTGGGTCTGTAATGGGACTCTCTTAAGGGCTGAGAGGCTCTTAAGGGTTGATTCTGATGTTGGCTGAAGGTTTGAAGGTCATCCAAACAAATAAACACCCCCACAACTTTTCCGAGCAACTTCTGACACTGTGGGCTGTTTGCACTGTAGACCATAATCGCCAGGAATATAACTCGAACCAGCCTCACGTAAAATACAGAGGGGAAAAATAAAAAAACTCTGGAAAGGATTACAACATTGTGAAAGAATTTCCCCAACATTTCCTCTTCAAGTGGGTCCACTGACGGAGCAGTTGTTGAAGACTAAAAGCAGGAGATTTTGTTGTTACAATATTCTCTCAAGTGTAACCATTTAGCGCAAGGTTGATAAGACTCACTTTGTCTTCCTCTTTCTCACAGTCTCTCTCTGTGGGTGTTTGCGAGAGTGTGTGTTTGTACGTTTTAAACCTTGGAACAGATGTGGCACATGCCTGCTTTGCGGTGTTGCAGGGCAGTTCATGATGAGCCCGTTTAATCAGGTTCAGTATGTTGACAGCCAATGGGTGGAGCCGAACATACCGCTTTACCTTTATTGCTCCTGGAGAGCATGCATCTGTTTGCAAACCTGCGTGAGAGAAATAAAGCAGGGATGCGGTCATTTAATCCTCACAGTGTGAAGAAACACATCCCGCTCCATGTCGTAAATGTCAAAAGCACCTTGTTCTAGATTTCTCAACAAAGATGAATATGACTGTGTCTTGCACTCATGGTTTTAATAGCTAACGCAATTCTTTTGGAGTGAAATTCCTTCAGGGGATGTTGAATTAGGGTCACACAGCCAGAAAAAAACACAGATGTTGTATTCAAAGGATTTTGAGTTTTCGACTTCATTTGTAATATCTGAGACACAAACCACAGTGATATTTGAATATTTTTCCACTATGGATCAATAAATAATGATAAGACAAGGTGTTTATAATTGGCATCAAGGCTAAATGTTAAGTTTATGACACTTCCAACATTGGGTTTACCATATATAAACTGCACTGTTAGCACGTGTATGTCATTTTTATGGTGTGCATTCTTATACTTCATACTGTGAAGTGGATCTTGAGATGGTAATTGCCATGGTGTGCAGTGGACTGTGTTTGATTGGATTACATTTGCTGTATTTTTGGCCCTGGGTTTCATGTGTAACAAGTTCTTTTCTTGCACTTCTCAGTCGTGCAGCTAGGGGGAGAAACACTTAACAAAATTTCACTGACTATAACTTTATATACAGTACATTTTCAATCCTGGCCTGGGGCTTCAGCCATTTTTACACTATCCATCCCTTGGTGGATACAGAAATGTAGCAGGTATCCCCTGTTTCATATTGTACAAAATTAGCCTACAATAACTTGCATATAGTAGGGTCAGATGGGGTAAGATGCCCACCTTATTTTATTCTCTTGATCATAGATGACACAAAATCTCATCTCAACACGTTTAATGAATGGCTATATTCTTCTTAATTTTGTCATTTTATATGAATATCAAAATTTGTAGGATTTAGTTATTCAAAACAGTTTTGAGGTAAATTGTGTCTCTGGAGAATAGTGATTTGTGATATTTAATTAAGTTACTTGTCAAAGTATTTTGTGTGTATTTGTTAATGACGTTTGTATTAAAGTTTTTGTTGAGTACAAAATATTGTTTTTAAATTATTATAAATTAAAAATATTAAATTAAACATTAAACAGTATATACATAGTATTTTCTTGTAAAGCATACACAAATAATTTATTTTGATTTCAATTATAATTTTTTTAACAGTCATAGAATGAAATTATATTTTAGATGAATCTCTTTTGCTAGGATTTTGCTTTGTAGGTTATTTGTTATTCAGAAATTTAAATAGATTAGATAATTTAGTATTTAATATTAATTATTTTTACATTCTTGCCCAAGGTAGGGGTCTATCTTACCCTAGTACTCTGCTATAACGACAAAATTAGCAAATATTTCTATTTATTACCCTTAGTAACACATTGGCTAATGCATCATCCTCCTGCACATGCTAAACTTAAATCTAAATTTGTTACTGTTTAAAAGTAAATGCACATTCCTCTTAAAGGTGGCATCTTTCCCTACCATTGCACAGCCATTAAATCAGTCATATATAGTGATGCCCTTGTACATCTAATGATTTCGATACTTGAGTCTCCAAATGGAGAGAGACTGAACTCTTGATGCATTGTGAATGGATGTTATATAATGTCAGCATTCCTCATCATGATGCTCTTTACATTGCCTGCGTTCATCTATGAAGTGATTCACTCTTGCCATGAGAAATTCTATACGCCACATGGAGAAATGTTATGCAATGAGATGTGGGCCCGAATGGCGATGAAAGGGAGTATTGTTTGATGTTTTGGAGGAAGGTTATTAAGCCATGCATGGTTGGTTTAATAACCTTCCTCCAAAGGGAGCCGGAGTGGATTCAGTATATGTCCCGTCATGAGCTTTGCCAATCCATGGATAACACATGCATATCCTTTTCTCAGCAACTCGACTGGTCAAGTGTAAAAATGTCAAGATGGATGGAAGGCCCGGTAGCATTATTAAGGAGGTTCAGCTTCCAAGTGTTTGGACAAGCCTCTGAGCGCTTCTCTGTGCATATTAGCTGCTTGATTGTGTTGACCTTGCCTGGATCAGAACATATAGGCCATAAGTTGGACAAAGATGTGCATTTTACAGTACATCACACAAGGGTGACTGAACATGATAGGCCTATATGTGTGCAGCATTGGCTTCATATACTGTCAGAGAATCCAGAATACTTTTACCTACTGACTGTTGTCAGTATGCTTGGTGACTACCTTGCTTCATTATTCTTGTCTAACCCACCTCATGTTGCTTTTTCTCAGGGTATGTGTTGGACAGTAGATGGTGCTCTTTGCCCCTCTGAATATTTGTTAACAAAATCAGTCATTATAAGGGAGTTGTTATTTATATATTAAAATGCAAAACTTATCATAGCTAGGGCACAGTGGGTAGCATTGCACTGGAAAGCAGGTTTGAATATTGACATATGTCAAGATCCCATTGCCTTTTTGTCCCGCTATCTACATGTATGCTCTCTAAAATGGAACTACAAGTTGAAGTAACTAGTTAGAAATGTCATGAAACATTGTCAATAAGTTTTATATTAGAGAAGAATTAGCAAAATTAAGATATTGTGAAATTGTGTGTGTGTGTATATATATATATATATATATATATATATATAATATTTATATATTATTATGTATAATTAGTATATTAAAAGAGTAATAATAAAACAGTTATTTTAAACTGCAATAATATACTATTTTGCTGTATTTTTGATCAAATAAATGTAGCCTTGGTGAACTTAAGAGACTTCTTTCAAAAAATTTTACCAACCTCAAACTTTAGAACAGTATATATCATTTATAAATATAATATAATATTAATATTATAACAGAATTATCTTTAAAACTATGAAATATTTCATTTTGTATCTAAATATAGTAAATATGCTTTACGTACTGCTATACTGCTAAATGTAATATAAATAAATGTAAATTAAACTATATATATATATATATATATATATGCATTTTATGCTGTAATAGTGTTTATAAATGTTATTAATGAAGGTGTTACTATTCTAAGTTGTTACAGAGAGAAAATAACTAAATAAAATAAATTATATATATATATATATACATAAAGGTTAGAACCTGTGCTGTAGACTGAAAGAAAAAAGCCTATTAAAATACCAGAAAAAGAAAGATGCAAATAAATACAGTTTAGCATTCATTTCACCTCTCGCCCACATTTGTCTCATCGCAGTGTATTGGTTTAACCTTCATGTTGGGAACTGTGAAGGGTGTGACAGAGGTAATGGATACTCTGTGGTGTTGTTCAGCACAGCCAGAGATCGAATGACAACACTGCGAAATATCAGCAGGACTTAATCTGCCTCTCTGCTCTGTCATGTAAGGCATTTCAAGCATTTGAGCGCTTCTAACACGAAGGGATTCATATACTCAAATGATGGAAATTTAATTTAGCTTGTTTGAATGGTGCACTGCTAATATTTTGGGTTCTGCTTTCACAATAGATTTCAGCTAAGTGCTTTAAATTGTTTTGTCTATGTGCTTTGAGCCATCAATCAAATCATGACAGTAGCCTTATCCTAAAAATGTGGAGCTTAATAGTGTCTTGTCGTATTAAAAGAATGTGTGCGTGAGTCTGAGACAGAGCTGGAGCGTGTGGATGGGTCTAGACATTTCTACATTTGCCCCAGAACTTTCTGTGAGATAATCATTGCTGCTAGTCTCGCATAAATTACACACTGCACTTTTAAAGTGCCCCAACACACACTTTGCAGATTGTTTCTGTGCTCATGCGTCTATGTAAGTGTGCTCTAGCACAGCTGACAAATGCTTTTTGCCCCACAGTAGGTAGACTATAGTCATCTCCCTAAGGCTAAAGTGGTGATTATGCGTACACGACTCCCCCATAAGCCCCTCTGGATGGAGACATAGATGGCCTGGGCACTTTGTTGTACTCTGTCATTAACAGTCATTATATATTATATTGTCTCTGTGCTCACATAACCTCCACCTGGATCATGCAAGGCACTAGTGAGCTGTATGCATCTGTAATGTCATAGTCATTATCTTAATGCACAAGGACACACACAGGTGAGGAGATTTAGATGAAAAGCCCTAAGAGAAAAATGAGCTGTCACAGAAATGGGAATGAAGGAACGTATCACATGAGGAAAAAAGACATTGTAACAATCAGGATATCTGGTTGTGTTTCCTCTGTGTGTTCGATTAGCAGTCAGAGTAATGGTACTTTTCATCCGGAGTGCTGATTTATAACTGCTGTGAAATCATCCTAGTGTGTGAATTGTCTAGTTCAGTCATGAAACTCTAGATGGTGCAGACTGATAGGCACTGTATATGCAGTCTGCTAGCATCTGAAACCCTCCACCTCCCCCAGTTCCACCTGTCTAGATCTGCCACAGAATTTTTGTATGCCTTTTCGTGCAGCAGCAGCATGCATAGCAAATCTAGTTCACCTAGACCAAATATATTAACATTATATATATATATATATATATATATATATATGTGTGTGTGTGTGTGTGTGTGTGTGTGTGTGTGACCCTGGACCACAAAACCAGTCTTATGTTACACGGATATATTTGTAGCAATAGCCAAAAATACATTGTATGGGTCAAAATTATTAATTTTTCTTTTATGCCAAAAATCATTAGGATATTAAGTAAATATCATGTTCCATGAAGATATTTTGTAAATTTCCTACCATAAATATATCAAAACTTAATTTTTGATTAGTAATATGCATTGCTAAGAACTTCATTTAAACAAATTTAAAGGCAATTTTCTCAGTATTTTGACTTTTTTGCACCCTTAGACTCCAGATTTTCAAATAGTTGTATATCGGCCAAATATTGTCCTATCCTAACAAACCATACATCAATGGCAAGCTTATTTATTCAGATGATGTATAAATCTCAATTTCAAAAAATGTACCCTTATGACTGGTTTTGTGATCCAGGGTCACACACACACACACACACACACACATATATATATGTATGTAAATATATAGATTAGCACAGTAAAACTATTCTGTGAATTGTCGTGATTGAAAGGAGAGTCAGTTTTATAAAATTATTTTTTTTTTCAGAGTGAAATCTGTTGTAATCTTCATTACAAAACTGAAATTGTTTTCTTCCAAACAATTTTAAGAACTCTTATTTGTGACAAAAATAATGAACAAAATAAATAAATAAATAAATACATACATAAATATTTTGTCATCATTTATTCACCCCCTTGTCATTCTAAAACCTATAATTAATAGTCATAAATTTGTTGTTAATTAAAAAAATAAATAAATGAATAAATTAAAAAAAAATATATATATATATCTTTTGAAAAGTAACATGTTAATGTGAAAAATGAGATGAGAATGGGATGATATTTCAGTGATTTTGTGGGTGAATGCAAAGTTTTGCGAGGGAATGCAATGTTTATTTATTTATTTATTCATTTTGAGGTGAACTGTAAAATATGTATTTAGTTACCACTTGTAGTACACGTGAACCCATCTTTCATACACAGTGTACTACAAGTGGTAACTAAATACATATTTTAATACAGAGATAGTATGTTAATAGCACATTTTAGTTCATATTCATTAATGTCTCACAGCTGAGTACATTTAGATGTTCTTAAGATTATTTTTAGAAGTACTATAGAATAATTTTTAGTATATTAAGTACAAAATCAGTGCATGAAAATAGAGCAAAGTACATTATGGAAGTGCACTTTTTCACCTGGGTATATATAGTGCACTGACATTATTTATATGCATATATGACTGTTAAATTTTAGTGTAGTACTTCTATGATCATTTTTGTGTCTGTGACAAACATATTCATGTGCTTGAAAAAACAGTTTGAGTAGCTGTTTTAGTGAATATGAATGACTCTTAATATATTAAATGACTCAGTCAGCAGCAGTGCGTTGGAGTTTTATTGATGCATTGATGCATTGATGTGCGTGTATGAATGGTACTTTTAATATATTTAATAACATACTCTCTAGTATAACATGCTTATCACTGAAAGCATGTGAATGAAAAAAGTTTGTATAGTGCAGTATGAAACATCAATATTTTTGCCCTGCATCTCTTGAAGACAACGACTGAATATAAATATGTATATCAGCTAAAACTGAATTTTGACAACCCTTAGGGATGTACTAACATATAAATGACCTCAAAGCTAAAAACACACAAATTTGGGGTCAGACTCCCCAAACACCCCTGTAAATCTCATCCTGTTCTTATTTCTTCAAAATCATCTTTATATTCCATAGAAGAAAAAAATGACAGAATTTTCATTTTTGAGTGAACTATTCCTTTAAAGTGTGTGTTTCTTTGCTGTGTTGTGCATGTGCATGTCTGAGAGAGAGATAGCAGTCATAAAATTAGTGTATCGAACAAACAAGTATCGCACACTTTCTGCTGATGTGATCATTTGAATAAATGACCATTGTAATGACCTCAATGAAAATTTATATTTTTATATAACAGCTATCATATCTCTGACACTAACTGCAGAGCTACCCCTTTATGTCTTTGCAGAGTAGTTACTGTACACATAAACGTGTATGTGAGTGATATTAGTGTCTTGGTTTGTATGGGACACGGAAGCAGGGTTTATGATTCTAAAAGTACCACACACAAGGTCCCCTTCAGCAGCTTTGGTGACGTGCCAGTTTAAATGCGGATGCTTGTTCAGCGTGGGTTTACAAGTTCGGTTAGAAGCCCTTTTGGTTAGAGAGGATCTTTATTTTAATCAGAAATGTCCATTTAATCAAGCTGATGCATTATTGTATATGTTTTATTTCCTACTATATCCAGTACGTTGATCCCTTGGCTTGTATTACATGAAAGACTCAGTGAAAGCCAGTCACATGATTTGATTTAAATACGATTTAAACTGCAATATACGGCTGCAGTACCATTCAATGTAAAACTTTATAATCTTCTAGACGATGCATCCAATCACAGAGCAGTAGGCCGGGATGCATCTGTATTGATCATCCGCATTGTATCTGATCATAAAGTCATGACTCGGACTGTCCCATGCAGGTGCTCTTTTTCTATTCCACTGAAGATAATCACTAAAAATACATCGGCCGTAATCTGCTTAAGTAAACCAGGAAGGAGCTCACAGCAGGGGCTCAGCGCTGCTTCACCAACAACACAAATAAACCTATGCGATCTGAACGTTTAATCTTGTACCTGGGGTTCAGCTCTAACAACTCAATATTGTGTAACCGAGCGATTTTTATGTTTATCTTGTATGGTATCTCCTCTAGTGGTTAGAGGGTCTCGCCATGCCCAATTTACCCAATCTTAATAGCTTTGGCAAATTGTGCGGCTCCAGCCGCAGTGACGACTCTGTGGTGCTGGACCGGGTGAAGCGCAAGAACTCAGTTCGGAGAATGTCCATTATTGAAGATGGGAACGTGGCTGAGGTGCTCTACCTCATTCCCAAACAGTCCATGATGGAGCAGCTGCCCTTCCTGAACCCTAATGAGTATGTCATCCTGGAGAAAATGGCACCTCCTGACATGGGACCCGGTAAGGGAGGATAGAAAGTAGGAGAGATGCTAGACTCTTGCTGGACACTTATTTGCTATCATAGAAAATACTTCTATTATGTGACTGCCTGTGATATTGTGCAGTTGTGTAGAAATAATTTTTTAGTGAGAAAAAATTATGTTAAAGCTAAAAAAATAAAAATAATATAAGTAGTATTTTTTAAGAGGACAAAACTGTAGAAAAATTATTTTATTAATGTTTTTTTTCTTTTTTTCTTGTTAAACCCCAATATTTTGTAATATTTTACTTTATTTTATTTTCTTATTGCATTTAATTATTTTCTAATTAGTACAAATCAATTTTACTATGTACACACATCATTTTATTTTTAGTAAAATTGCTTTGTTTTAAAGACATTTCGATATTAAGAAAAAATTATGAAAATCTTTTTTTCCCCCAGTGAAATCAGTTAAAATAATAGAGTCATTTCTAAAATGAGCCAAAAATATTTCATTGAAGAAATATTTTAGATTTTAGCAGAGCAGCAATTCCGAGTCATAGTGACCAAGTGACATTTGTAGAGGGGCAAAACTTTTTCGGACAGCAGCGAGCCGAAAATGTAACATATTATAAAATAATTGAGGAGATAAACAGAGATGCTGGTATTTGTGTTTATAAGGCAGTGGGATGTGAGGCTAATCTAAAGTCTGAGCTGGATCATAGCACTATCCCGCTGGCAGGATTATAGCTGAAATGGTGGACACATTCCTGACAAATCTTCCCATTAGTCTGCAGAGGTCTCTTTATTTTTACAATCACTCATCCTTATACCTCGTAAAATGTCATTTACTGGTATTGTAAATGTGTCATAATGTAGTTCTCAGTGAGTTTGTCATTGCGTCCTGGAGTAACAGACAAATATTTATTTAATTGTTCTGTCTTCGGGCATACTGTAAAGTGTCTTAGTACACATATTTCTATTTGTGTGCGTTTTCATCTGGAGTATATAATTTAATCTGCAATACTTTTGTTAGAACTACATTCTGCTTATGTTTTCTCAACCGTTATTTTCTAGAATGTATATAAATCCGTTCTCATTTGTATGTTCATAATGCAGTGATTTCCAGATGCAGATGACGTGTGTGGTCTTACTGGATGTTATGCTGCTTTATGTAAGGTAATATCTGCTGTATATTTTAGAGAGGGGTTCCTCATCTGCAGAGACTCGCATGGATGCATAAGCTTGACTATTAATGTTTGACACTTGTGCTCAGAGAGTGCCAGCTCATAGAAGGGAACCAGTGCATACAGTAATTATAACACTCAACCAATCAATCATTTATAGCAAGGAAAGTCTGGATCCCCGTTGTGTAGCCCTCCAGGAAGGGGAAGTCAGATATACCCCAATGCCAAAGGTATCACACTGTTATTCCACTATGTACTGTGCTGCAGACATTGTAATGGGTTGGAATTTGATGTTAGTTTTTCTGAAACAAGCATTACAATTGACTAAGTAGTCATTATAGCTTTTTGTGGTTTTGTACATATAAATAGAGACTAATGGCAGTGGTCTAGCTGTATTCTTGTTGCTTTGGCTCAGATCCTTTGCTCTTGCTTGTTGACAAAATATTCAGCTGTTTTCTTCTTTCTAATGATATAGACTTCAAGTTCTTCTATTTATCCAACACCTGCTGTCTGTGGCCTTCTCATGGTGACACCCTCTGTCTCTCTCTCACACACACATCCTCCCTTATTTAAAATTCAGATAATCTCCTTTAACCATATCAACCCATATACGGCTGTTTCTGAGGCTATGGACACTTTTGGCCCTATTGGCTGGTTTGTCTCTAACAATGTCTGCATTATTGCAATTTTTATCTGAGCCGTGATTTTCCTGTCTCAATTTATATATTGTTTGTAAATTGCATTTTTGGAATTTAATGGCTGATTCCTTAGTCGTGCACAGTCTAATTTCATTGCTAACACTGTATGTCCTAAATACATAAAATTAATGTTTTCAACATTTTTTGTTTGCATAATTTGGCTAAATTAAGTCTTTTTTTAAAATGGCATCTTTGATTTACAAGTGATGTTAACCTTTGTAATCACATCATATTTCAGTTGATCTTTACTGTTGTCTCCTTGGTAAACAAGTACACTAACTTTTGAAACTTTATTAGAGGCAAAATTGTTGGCTGTGATGGAAATCAGCCAGACTTTAATAATTTCTGAAGAATCATGTGACACTGAAGACTAAAGTAATGGCTGCTGAAAATTCAGCTTTGCCATCACAGGAATATATTTAAAGTATATGAAAACAGTTGCATAATTAAATCATATTAATATCTCACAGCATTACAGTTTATACTGCATTTTTGATCAGATAAATGCAGCATTGGCAAGCATATAAGACTAACTGACCCCAAACTTTAGAACAGTATGTCTCAGTCTCATACAAAATATGGACCTAAATAAGTGTATACACGTACCACCTCTTTTCTGCGAGCACCAAGACTTCTGGGTAATTCGTCAGAGCAGCCCCATTCTCTCAGTACACGTTGGCCCTAGTGACGCAACTGCACCAGTGTGAATATTAATAACGCCTCTCAATAAACTCCCCAATTCAATTGTCGGCCTAGTAATCCTATAATCTACAGCCATGACGCGGGGATAGTCCGAAAAGAGACTAGCTGATCCCTCAAAGTCCAGCAATACCACAGTCACAGTTTTTCTGTTTTATCTTATACGTACGTGGGTCAATGAAAGTGAGCTATTTTCCAGCTAATTCATCCACAACAAACAGGTTAAAGGTGTAAAAGCAGCAGTCAGCACTTCACTGAAGTAAACACAGCTAATCAGAGCATGTGATGAACAATGGGAGGGAGACAATATGTATGTGTGAGAGAGAGAGAGAGAGAGAGAGAGCGGGAAAGAATAGAAATGAGCGGTATATTAAACCGAATCACATGTGCCCGTCCCCTCTATCTCTGTTTGAAGAATTTAAGGTGGTGTCTCGAACTGGGAGGGATTACGGCTGTGGAATCTGCATTTGTCACACACGGCAGCTGCAACCTGGTTATTTCAGAAGAGCCAGGGCAGAGTCCACAAGCACACACACACACACGGTATGCGTGTGTATGAGGAGAGGGGGGGCTGCTCGAGAAACGAAGACCAAGCCAGCAGTTGCTGAACGGCTGCTTAGTTTGAGAGTGCAAGCTCTTTCAGTCCGTTCCTCTGCTGTCATCTTGCTGTTGTCTTGCTCTCTCTCTCTTTCTCTCTCTCTCTCGCTCTCTCTTCCGTCGTCTCCTCACGTTTGGATTCAGTGGGGGAATAAAGCAGGAGAACCCAAGGAAGAAAGCAGGCAGGAAGAAGCAGCAGCTCTCTCCCTCTGATCCTCCTCATCAGAGCCCCAGCAGACACTGAGGAGCCAATGGTCATGGTGAAGGAGAAAGGTAGCATGGCATTGCACAGCACTGGGTGGGGACCAGGAGAGAGAGCTCATGCAGAGGGAGAAAACCAGGCCAGCGTGTGGGAGATTTGCGTGCGTGTTGGATGTAGGGAGGACAGTTTGGTGCTTTAGAAGGATTGCGGTGTATGAAAATGAATCAGATACTGCAGAAGGGAACATAGTGGTACCACTATGATAGTGGTAGTGGATAAACTGATATATTGGACAGGGCGATTAATTGGTCGTCATTAAGCTATTTTGAGATTATCGATAACTCTGCTTGATTGATTTCTCAACAGAAAGTAATATTCCACCTAATATTAGTTTGGAAATCTACAGACACTGTTGTCAATGGATAGTGTGCTTTTTTCTGAAATTCAGTGGATAGTGTGCATTTCTGTTGTCATTTTTTGTTATTATTTTTAAGGATATATATTGTGTTAAATAAATGTAAAATTCAACAAATAGTGCATGTTTTTTAATAATTTTGAGTATAATAATAGTGCAGCTTTTTATAGTGTGTAAATTACAGTAAGTGTAAAACACTTAAAACTAAATTTTTTTTACAATTAATTTTGAGTATATATTGTGTATTTTAAGTGTAAAACAATAAACTGTGCATTTTCTGTTTTGAAATATTTTAGTTAATGTCTAGTGTATATTGTGTAAAATAGCCATAATGCGTTGTTTGCTAACATTAAGTTTTCTTAATTATGTTGAATATGAGCCACCTTGCTCTCTAGATACCAGTATTGGCATCAAGCGTTAAAAAGCTCATGTTGGTCGACCACATAGTGGTGTGAAAATGAGAAAGCTTGTGTTTTTGTATTTGTTTGTGGTTCTGAAGCTTGCAGTCAATGTAATGCTAATTATGGATTGTAGTCTGCGTGTGTGTTTGTCTTGGGTTGGTCTTAAAGACGATAACTTTACCACTAAATCACTGCTCAGCATATGGGTTGCACATTTTGCTGTACAAACATAATGTGTGTATATTATTATCCAGAAGACCATTTTATAGACTTTTGTGTTTATGTATCACCATTTGTGTGGTCTGGTACATTTCTTACCAGTCTAAATTATACAGTGACTACTATAGAGATCTGTTCGTTGTGTGTGAATATGCATAACTGTCTGGGATTTCTTTGCGAATATTAAGTGGCAGTAACTTCGGAAGTTTCATGTTATCTGATGAGGGAAGCCGCGTTATAGCAGGAACATCTGGTGAATCTTAAACGCTTCATTATCATGTTTACTCAGGCCTCAGGACCACACCGCCTGATTAAAACAATACAGTGAAAAACACTCAAAATAGGACAGAAAACTGACTGTTAATAAACAAAAGGGGCTTCAGATGGCACAGTTTCTAGCTGAGTTGTTGTGTAACACTATGTAGGAATTTAGCAGGCTATTGAATTATTAACTGAATGCAGGCAGTGCACAGTGCGTTCCTGTTTGGGATTTCTCAGGAAAAAGGGTTGTTTCCCGAAGAAAGCCCTTGTCATGATTCGAAGGATGTTTTGTAGCAGCGATGTGCTTGTGTTTTGAAAAGTAGATCATCATGCTTCAGTAAAAGCTAATAGTGGTCTGCGCAGGATGAGGGAGGGGGAGCGAGGGAAAGAGACATGAGAAGAGAGAGACTAAGAGAGAATGAACTCAATAATGCATTTAGCCTATCGCTGTAGCCATGGCAACTGGGCGATGACTGGTTTGTTGCTGAGGCCGTACCCCGTGTGAATCACAGCACAACACACACTGCAAACCCACCTCACACACCTGTATTTACACACAAACACGTGTATGTCAGTGCTTTTATACACATATAGCACATAATATGTTCATTAATGCATGCATGGAGTTTCTTTAAACATTTATTCAGTGCATTAACATACTAGGCTAGCTGCCACAAGCTAATACACAAACAGCATAATAGACATTTCTACAATATTTTTAAAATAATAAATGAATATTATTTCAAATATGTTATTTAGAAATCTAGAATAATACATATAAACCATATATTCTTATAAATATTAATTATATTAATTTATATTAATAAAATACATTGTATTATTCATAACATAATAGACATAGTCTACAGTTTCCAGTTCTCATGGCATTTATATTATACCCGGACCTGAATATACAGTATTATTTACAAAATTACTTAATATTATCTTGCCATATGTGACATTTAAAATATAATACATTCTTTTAAATATAGTATGAACATACGTAAATTCATAAAATATTATAAACGTCATAAGCAGAACATCCATGTTAAACAATCAAGTCTTTATTTACCAGAAAAATGAAGGAAGGCCTTTAAATTTAGTGTATAGTAGTGCCTATTTTTTAACGTCTCATTAAATTTATTCAAACATTATTCTACTGTATCATTGGCCAAGTACAATTTCATTCTCCACTGTGCCAGATTTACAGATTGTCCATTTCCTCCATGCATGCAGCTGGGTAGTGTCTGAGCCTGAAATCACATTCACACACACTCACACACACACTCAACATTTGCTTGAATACTCTCTGTATTATCAGTGGTTAAATGGGAATGCTCAGTTGGACTCACGTCAAAGGCACATAACTCTGATAACCTTTCCATAAATGGTCACAGAGACCTTCACATGGTTGTAAATGAGACCGTTGATCTAAAAATGTATTGTTCTGTATTAGAAAAATGGATATACCAGTTTTGTAGCCCTATATTTTAGGACAGGATATTTTAGGATAATGATAGTTAGCCAAAGACATTGTCTCAGACGACTGTTTCTGACTGCACATATTTATTTCACTACCCATATGAAAGGGTTATAGGCCTAGTATTCACATTGTATGCATAAAAAGCTTGTCTGCTGAGAAGAATTTCATTGGTGAGCTTATTTTTTTGCCCACATAGCACACTGATCTCAGCAGAAATATGTTGGAAATGCTCTTTAAACCTATTTATTAACCTAAACTTTGACAAAATAGGTTTTAAGAAGCATTATAGAATTCTAGAGTAAATTACATTCAGTGTAAAAGCGTTCTTATTTTAATTTTAGCCTTGTGATATCAATACAGAATGTCAGAAAGCACAGCTAACATCTGCCTAAAATGTCAATCATTTTCTTTTTGTGTTAGTGTGTCCCAACATTACTTTCCTAGCTGGCCTGATAAGTATTTTAATGGCCTTTTAATGTCAGGGAAAGATCAGAATGACTGAGCACTCTTAAAAGGGAATCGTATAAATCTGTCAGCCACTTTCAAAGCAGATAGCAAGAAGTCAGATACAGAGACTAATAAGTGTATGTATGTGTGTCCGTGTCATTATCCATTGGCTATTACACCTGAGGGTACATTACATCAGTCACTGATCTCAGAGGCCTCATAGACTGTGGTACAGATATGCTTATCACAGTGGTATGTGTCCTTTGCTCGGCTGGTGAGTTAGCTTTATGTATTGGTGCGCATGCCAACTGTATGCTTTAATAATAATAATACTTTACCCTGAGACCCCATAGTTATCTCTAAATTCAGACAGACAGCAAAGGGTCTTATGGGGTCAGATTTTAGCATGTTTTTTGCTTTTTAATTCAATAAAATCAGCTATAAAAAGACTGCGCTGTCCATTAGCAAGTCAGCAATGTTGAATCACATATATAAATGTAAAAAACTGCTGTAGACTTTATTTTGCTGATTTCATTTCAGGTAAAATATGTAAATTCAATCTATTGGGATTGATTCCCACTACAGTATCCCAAAGCCCCAGACACATTGCTGACTGAAACTGTGAGATTATAAATTAGGATATATATCGATCTTCATCAGCAAAAGGTTTCCACAGCCAAAATATGATGAATTATACTGATAATATTGCACTAGAGAGCACTGGTGCTGTGTTCTGCTGTATTTATTTAACTTTTATTAAGAATTATTTTTTATGGTGTTGGTTTTTGATATAGTGTATGTAGTCTTGTACCCGTTCAGTAGATGAAGTTGTTCAAAGAGTACAATGGTTTCAGTACTGTAACTAGCAAAAGATGAAAATCAATACAATGATACAACCAGTCTCTGTGTAAATATGTTCTACCTTGGTTTTCATGAATAGCAAGAAACTCTTTCTAAGACATGCACTACCTTTCAAAAGTTTGAGGTTAGTACTATTTTTTTTAAAGAAAAAGAAAGATAAAAAGTAACAGTAAAGACAATTAGAATGTTACAAACTCTTTCTATTTCAAATAAGTGCTACTTTTGCACGTTCTGTTTCTTTTGTACTTCCTTTTTCTCCTGAAAAATATCACATTTCCACAGAATTATTAAGCAACATTGTTTTCAACTGTGATAAAAAAAAATTCATGCATATAATTATTACATGTGACACTGAAGGCTGCAGTAATGGCTGCTGAAAGTTCAGCAACACAGGAATAAATTACATTTTGAAATAAAATAGAAAACAGAAATAATATGTCAAAATATTGCCTTGGTGAGCATAAGAGACGTCTTTAAAAAACATATATAAAAAAAAAGAAAAGTAAACCAATCCCAAACATTTGAACAGTAGTGTATTTTGTTTCATACACTTCTATAAAAACAAATTGACTGTATTGTGTATTTCTCGGTCCTGAAGAATGTGGTGCAAATGTATTTTGAAATCTGTTCTGTGTCTATATGATGTCAGCTGAATTTATGGCTTTGTTCCGTTTTCTCGCTCCTCCTCTTGGCCACAGACCCTATTTGTGAGTCTGGATATGAGCCAGCAATGTGAGGGCCGGTGTGACGATGACTGGAGGGGAGCCAGATGCTCATCACAATACAAATATAATACCAATCCAATACAAAATGATTATGAGAAATGAATATTTCACCCTGAACGCATTACCTGTGGCCAAAAGACAGCAATCAGTCCACATCTGTCTAAAACAAGCTCTTTTTAGTATCCAGCCTTGACATGTGTGAATTGACCAGTCGTTTGTACTTGGCCAGAGTGCAAAAGGTTAGTAGGGGTCAAGTATTGAGTTGAGAGGTGAGCTAATACTGAGATTAGTACAGGGGTTGTGGTAAGGTTAAACTCCACTAAAATTAGCAGAGGTGAAACAATCTCTTAGACTTTTAGACCTTCATGGTCTGACTTGAGGAGGAATGTGTTGTATGTGTAGTTTGAAAATGGCTGCTGGAGGCAGTGGTGAGGAGTAAAACATTGACTCATTCTGTTCACACAAACACACACACTCATTCTGAGTCAGAACGCCAGTTCAACTCAAAAGACACTTTTGCCTTAGGATTGAATAACCCTCTCCAGTTACACAGCCTGCAATAATTTAGTGTTAAACTCTACTTAACACCATCATAAGCTTTTTAAATGTGTTCATGTATATCTGTGTGTGTTAATGGACAGATAGCGTACATTAAATCACCACAGGTCAGCATTTTCATTTGTTTTTGCACAGCAGTAGAGCTGGGTGCTATGACAGAATATACTGTGTGAGATTATATTAAAATGCTGTGGTAGATATATTTGTATCAACTGTATTAATATAGAATTCAGTTGATATTCAGATGATCAGAATTTAGAGTTTTATATTAGATTTACTGTTTTGAGTATTTTTACACTCATGTGTTACATATTCTGAAGCTGTTTATTCCATATACACTACTGTTCAAAAGTTTAGGGTTAGTTTTTTTGTTTTGTTTTTTTAATAAATGAATGCTTTTATCCAGCAAGGATGCATTAAAATGATCAAAATGTATTGTTTTATATTGGTTGAAAAATTTCTACTTCTAATAAATGCTGTCTTTTAGAACTTTTATTTATTAATGAAAAAAAAATGCATGACATTTTCACCAAAAAAAAAAAAAAATGTAAGCAGCACAACTGCTTTTAATATAATAATAAGAAATACTTTGTTAAGCATCAAATCCGCATATTAGAATGATTTCTGAAGGATCATGTGACACTGAAGACTGACTGCTTAAAATTCAGCTTTGCCATCACAGGAATAAATAACATTGTAATAATATATCACACTATTAATGTTTTTATTTTATTTTTTTATTGGAAATTTATTTGTGCATGCTTATTGCTCCTGTTTTTACATTCAGATTACTTTTGTGGTCAATCTAACACTAATAATTTAATAATGGTTAAATGTAATCTTTAACAAATCTCAAAATGAATATATATATATTTTTCTTTTCATGTAGCATGCCATCAGGGTGATATAAGGTTTTGTTTATACCATTTACCATGTTCTTAAATTATACTGCAGATCTTATCTATGAAAAACAGGGCAATCACATTTCTATGTAATGTTCATAAAACCATTCTTTTCGTGCAACAATTTAAGGATCTTTTATAGACAATTTACATATAAATATGTCTTGCACATGTTTCATGAATGAGGCTCATAGTGTTTGTGTTTCAGGAAGCCTCAGTGTTTAGCTGTGCTGTTCTTCACCACCTGCCCACATTCCTTCACATCTGCGTCGAGCGTGACAGAGTAGAGGTAGCATACTCTGCCTTTGGCTGAATGCAGAGAACACATACTGTAGCAGTGTCCAAATCTGCCTTTTGTGTGTCTGCCTAATATAGCTACAGTGTGAGCTGTTGTATTAGTTATAGCATATGTCAGGAAACTCTCCTAGTTTAGCCCATCTGCATGATTGAAACACGAAACAGTTCATTCTTGGCTTGCCGTTGTCTGTCGACATTGCAGCTTCACTCTGGGGTTCCGTCGCACGAGCTCCCGGTGTCATGCTGTTGCCGCCCTGGTAGAGCTGGTTGCTATAGCAACAGCTGTCTCGGGTGGAGGGAGGGGTCTAGTTTGAGAAAAATCCTGTGCTTCAGTTTCAAGGGCCGGTAGGAACATTCTTGAGCACAAAGCCCAGCCAGAATCTTATCGTTACTGATTAGTGACTCGCTCACCACCTCGTCCAGACAAAGGGGAAATTCTTGTCATCCACAAAAATTCAGCAGAGAAAAACTAATTTTTCTCTGCTATTTCTTTACTTTGTACCACATACCAAGAGTTTCCATACTGCGATTAAAATGAGGGCAATTTTTATTTGCGTTCAAACTTCAAATGTACTTTTGTCAGATTGACATTTGCATCATTCGAGTGCGCTGTGGTGTTTTTTTTTTATGGAAGCTTATTTACAAAGGAAAAAACTAGAATTGAGAGATATAAATTCCGAATTCTGCGAAAAATTTTTAATTGTGATATGTAAACTGAAAAAAAGTAGCCAAAATTCCGAGGTATAAACCCGAAATTGCAAGAAAAAAATTCACAAAGTCTGAATCATGAGGTTAAAATTGCAGTTACCTTTTTTATGGCAGAAATGGGCTTTCATAGTTTATTGCGCAATAACCAACAGTGCTAGCCTTGATCAAGTGACCCTGATTCTTTTTTTAACGCAAGTGTGCTTGTAATTTATGGGGTGGTCAAGCTACACTTTTAGTTCCATTGACTCCCATTCATATGCATTCAAATGCAGGAGAAAGGAGATGCACATTCATGTGAATTATGCTATATACAAAGTTCAAGTATCAGAACATGCAAATTTGTATCACATGACTAATAGAAGATTGATACGTCACAGCATGAACTTTAGCGGAATTAAAAGAACACAAACTTTGAATCTGCAGGATTACAGCATTTCAGTAATGTGGAGTAGATATGTTTACATTTTGGATGCATTTTATGTTGAACTATGTTTTTTTTCCAAAAAGACATCACAGTGTGCAACTTCATATTGTCTGTAGAAATTTTGTGCGCTCAAAGTCTAGCGTGACCATGGCTTTAGATTGCGCAGCAGTGTTTCTTGTGAACACACAAACACAGCACAAGCCTTGATGTCCAATTCAGGATCAGTTGGCTCGAAATGATTAGAAATGATTCTTTTTAAGTTTTAACGGTTTGAATCAGACTCAGTCAGTGAATAGATCAGAGTTCACAAATGATGCCCACTGAACTGTGAGTCATTTTTCTGTTATGTCGAATTCAAAATGAGCTGGGAGCCTTAAGGTTCACAAGGCTTAAATCATTTTATTTACAAACTGGTTGTTTATATGACATTTAAATAAAAATATGTACTTATGTAATAAATTAATAATTAATAACTTTATTCTAAAAATCATTCAAATACTAAAAAATAATAAAAATATTCATTATTGTGTAGTGTATATATGTATAAAATAATATGTATAATAGTTATTGAAAACAGGCTTTTCGTTAATTTAATAGGAGTTATGAGGCATATGTGACAGTAAAAGAAATGTCATGCAATATATGATTAGGAGACACAGAACAGGCCCCCAGAGCGGTTTACATAGTGGCATTACATTGGGTGGCAATATTATGTAAGCACATGGCCTGATAAGGGGCAGAGAGTGATGGTGGGAGGGAGATTCATTGTTAATCTTGCACAAGCCTTTCAGGTGGCTAACGATTAGATTAGAGAGGCATGCGCTAACTCTCCAACAGGGCAGGAGATATAAAGTGAAGAAGTGTCATTCTGGAGTGAGAGACAAGGAGAGTACAGGTTTCTGTGATTTTAAGAGTAGCAGTAAATGTCAAAAGGAGGAAGGATAGCGTGAATAAGAGGAAAGATTCGTAGTCACGCTAATGAGAAGGTTCAGAGCTCTTTTCGTTCAAATTAACTTTAGCTTTTGAGTGCCGCCATGTTTAGAACAGCAGCTTTGAGTGGACACCGTCTTGGCCTGATGACCTTGAACAAATACAGCACAGTGAGGCCTTAAAGGGATAGTTCACCCAAAAATGAAAATTCTGTCATCATTTACTCACCCTCAAGTAGTTCCAAACCTGTATGAAATTCTTTGTTCTGCCGAACACAAAGGAAGATATTTTGAAGAAAGTTTGTAACCAGGCTGTTCTGGGGCACTATTGACTTCCATAATAGGAAAAAAAAAATAGTATGGAAGTCAATGGTGCCCCAAAACTGCTCTGTTTCCCACATTCTTCAGAATATCTTCCTTTGTGTTCAGCAGAACAAAGAAATTCATACAGGTTTGGAACTACTTGAGGGTGAGTAAATGATGACAGAATTTTCATTTTTGGGTGAACTATCCCTTTAAGTGAAACACAGCATGCAGATACTGAGAAAAACTGATTGAAGTATTGTGAGCCTCAGCACACAGCTCATTCATTATTTCTGTCTGTGTAACGTCTGCTGTCCTTCAGGGCATGTAATTATCAAGATTATAAACAACTGAAGAGTGTACTTGAGTTTTAATATCTGTTTATAGTGGTATTTATTATTTAAAGGAGTAGTGCACCCGAAAATATAAAATCAAAATGATTTTGGGTGAATTATTCTTTATGCTGTTGTGTCCGCAGGCTAAAATGTCAGAAGTTAGTAAACAGCAAAGCACAAATGACTCATGACCTTCGTTATGCAACTGTACTGACTCTAAATGACACTTGTGATGAGCAGTACAGATATGTAAACAACAAGACTCGTGCGAGCGAGTGTGAGCACCTCTCGGTTTGGCTGTGATAACCACTGCGTCTCAGCCAGCTTGTCCTGCTGATCACTCCAAAAAAAACCTCCAAACACCTACTAACACTCCTCTAACACCCACACACTGTGATAGCACCCAAAGTGTGGACATTGGCCCGTTGAAACACTTTCTAGCCAGCTACAAGCATTATGTAATGAAGGCTAGTTGAGGTTCAGCCTCGTGTTTATTCGTTTTGCATCTACATGCATATTTATTGCTATGGAAGTAGCAGCAGTGCTTAAATGCAGGAACAGTGCAGCCAATTATAAAAATAATTAAGGTTTCAGTTTTATATAACCGTGCCATTTGCTTTGTCAAATAGTAGTTGGACATTACAAACCATTTAAAAACTGCTGTATTTTAACTAATGGTTTAATTATAATGCTCTTAGTGATACACTCACCCTCAATTTTGTCCTTCTGTGAAATACAAAAGAAGGTATTCTGAGAAATATCTCAGTATTTAAATTTAATTTAATTTCTTTCTGAATTACTTGCAGGTTTTCGTACATGATCTGGGTAACACATTACAATAAAGTTCAACATTCAAAATTACTAAAGCATTTAATTTTATTTAATTCATGTTAATTTCAAGATTTACTAATACATTATTTAAAATCAAAAGTGGTATCTTTTAACATTATTTAATGGACCTGAGCTAATATTAACAATGAACAGTTGTATTTTTATTATTTTAACTAACATAACAAAGATCAGCTAGCACTGCCACACATGTATTGTGTTAGTTAATGGATTAACTTACATAACCAAATGGGACCTTATTGTAAAGTGTTACCATGATCTGTGTGAGACAGAATTTTGTCAACATTAGCTTTAGCATTAGCTTTTACACATTTGTTGAATGTGGTTTGCTGGGCTGTAATTTCAATGTCATAATCAAATTACTAGTTATTCAAATTTATTATGTAATCAAATTAATTATGCAGTACAGTTATAGGTTGTAGCAGGTTTATTGCCTTTTATTTAGCTACTAATGTCGGCTGTTAAATATATTGTTGTGGGTTTGAAGCTCATTAATGAGATAATCCTATTCTCTTTATCTGTGTAGCAGCGTAGGCTACTTTTAAAATGGAAGTCTTTGCTAATCCACGTCTCTGTGTTTCTTGACAGTGGCCCATCCTCAGGAAGCGCACCATCCACCAGGAAAACTGGTCATCCAGTGCTATAAGTGTGGGGAGCCATGCAAGGGAGAGGTTCTCCGGGTGCAATCCAAGCACTTCCATATAAAATGTTTCACATGCAAAGGTAAGATCTGTTTACGACACAGTGGCTGTTAGAACGTCTTAATCTATTTGTGAAAACTTATGACAGCTCATTTCTTAGGTCAAGAATGACGGATGAATATAGTAGCACCAAATTCCACTTTAGCCTGTTTGTTATTGAGGAAGAAGTTTAATTACATTTAGTCATTGCCAAGTCAAAAATGTGACCAAAAGATAACCGAACAAAGCTGGCTCAGATAAAGCAGAAGGCTTGTGGGGTTGAGTAGAGAGGAACCCAGAACTTCATTACCTGATGAATGAAACCAAAGTTAGTCCAAAGCTGTATCATGCCCTCTCTGCACTACCATGATAATTTAATTAAAGGGGCCACTCATTCTTGATCCAGTCTTCTGTGGTTTTCTGTGTTCATTCCTGTTTTACCAACATCATTTGGCAGGAATTATGGAAAATCTGACTGAATTTGCTTGGTGAGTCTTTCTTGAAATGATACAGGCAGGAAGTAGATAGAGTTTGTCATCACAAGTTTTTGTTTAGGTCTGTTGTGGTTGTACATTAAGTTCTGACCTTCTTTATTTAGTTGAAGAGTTTTTGGCTGTCTCTCTAAAAGCTTATTTTCATTCTTTGCGCTCCATATGGATTGACCCTCAGGTTGTATAAGAGATTGTAAGGTTTATGTGGTGGCATGTTGCCAGTCACAAAGAGCAGACAACTCATTTCCTTCTGGAAGCCTCAGCGAGAGCTCAATGGCTCAACGTGCCTTTGTTTACAGGCTCTCAAAGAAGAAAAATGGTCAGTTTCTGTGTTCTTGATTAATGTGCAGTTCTTCAGTATGTGAAACATTGAGGACCTGTTGATAATGGTGTCTTCAGCCATTTGAATGTCATTGCCATGGCAAGCATAATATCAGGTGTCTGCGTCTGGCTGTAAAAACGTCGTATGAGGGGTCTTGACAATAAATGTCAGCACGTCCATAAGCTCCTGTTCCCAACAATCCTTTAAACAGCCCTCAGAAGCTGAGGTCTCTCCGGGTTTTCTTTAATCTCACCTGAGCAATTCACTCCACATGTAGCTCCGCATTAGTCACTAATCTCTGACGCCGCATTAGTTACCTCAGACAAGGTCATAAATGAGAGTGCCTTGCCATCACTGAGATGAATAATTATATATGAGCTTTCTTTCTTTCTTACTTACTTTCAGTTACTCGAAATTAGCTTTTTATTTTTAAATCAGTGCGTAAAAAATGTGATTTTTTTTAAATCGGATTTGTATGCATTTTGTCTGCAAAACTAGGAAACCTCACAAGATTTACTTTACAAGCACAGAGTGAATGAAAAAAGACCCAAATGGCCAGAATTAGTTCACACCAGTATTTTTCACATGATTATTCACTTGTACAATTAGAATTGGGGTTTAAAGTTTAAACAAGAGATTGAAAATCTGTGATTCAGAATTTAATTAAGATAATATTTTATAAATAGAAAAGTTTGGCATTTTTGGACTTGAATATAAATAAATACCGTAATGTAAAATGAATAATAAATACTTTAGATTCTGCACTCTTTCTAGGTCACTAATCAAATTAGTGAAATTGGTAAAGTGACTCTGTACAGACAGTCAGATGTTCTTGCTTTCAGACTCAAGATGCTCATTGGATGATTCTGAAATCATGCTGGAGAACATGATCTTCAGATTTTTCATGCAGCTCAAGAGCTGCTGCCATTAAAGCAAAAGATGGAAAAACCAAATACATTCTGAAATTCTTGTTGGTTGTTCAGTTTAACTTTTCACTCAGATTGTTATGTCCCTCAGGGATCAAATTTTGTTATTATATATTATTTATTGGTAACACTTTAGTATAGGGACCAACTCTCAGTATTAACTAGTTGCTTATTAGCATGCATATTATTAACATATTATCTGTTTATTAGTACTTATAAAGCACATATTCTGCATGACCATATTCTAAATCCCTAATCTTAAACTTAACAATTGCCTTGCTAACTATTAATAAGCAGCATATTAGGAGTTTATTGAGACAAAAGTCATAGTTAATGGTTTGCTAATAGAGAAAATTGGACAAGTGTGACTTATTTATTATAATCAACATTTTACTCAATGTTAAACATGCACATCGATTTTGTTATGCAACATACATGTAAGAGTAACAAACATGCATTTTTATGCATAATACAAAACTACGCACAAACCAAATATATTCTGAAGTTTTTGTTGATTGTTCAACTCAGTGTATGATAAGTAATTTTCCATGGAAAATATCAGAAAAATTTAAATCAGTATGGTATCAGACTTTTGGACCACAATTTAGTTTTTGATTACCATATGAATATTGAAATCATTCAGTACCATTACTCACAGTATCATTGCCCAGTTGCCCTGCATGGATATTAATGTATATTAATCCTCATCTTTCCAAGATCGTCAAACATAGAACAAGTAAGACTATTAGTCTTTACTAGCTGTGTATTTCTTAAACACAGAAGAGGGCAGTACGAGGGCTCAGGTTAAGCAGGCCGGTGACTTGCAGTTCACTTACAAGGAATACATAATCTAATGGATCTCCCGTATTTCTAGTCAGTCAACTCCATTCCTAGAAATCAGGATTCAGCCTGTTGCATAACATCTGATGTTACTTTCTCTGTGGAGACCTGGCAGTAGTGCTTCTGCTGGGGTGACCTGCCAATACCTGAACTCTGGCAAGCGAGGATGCAGTGCTCTACAGCTCGGTTGTAAGCTAATGAGCCTCGCTCTGCTCTATTAGTTTCATTTGTTCACTCTAAGCAGGCTCACTTAAACCGCTAGAGTGAGCATGTGCAGTCAGCATCTACGGCTCCGCTCCCCCGTTCTCTACGGTGATCACTTTATATTCCTATCCATGTCTCACCCTGTCTTTCAGCACATTCTCCCTCCCTCTCCTTCTCTCGCTCTGTGTGTGAATGCTGTGTCAGTCAGAGAGCCTGTGTATGCTATTTCGAGCATAGTCTCCGGGAGCTGTTAAAGCGCTGCAATGCTGGAAATAGCTCTGCTGATCCCCATTGGGAGGATAAGACGGCAGAGGAGGGGTCCGTACACACCTCTACAGAGACCGCCAGTCTGTCTGTGAACATGTGTGCGTGCGTGTGTGTGCCAGTCACTTCGCAGCTGTGGGTTTGCATTAATGAGGAGTGGCAGATGCCCCTCGGGGTCAAGGGTTACGTGTCTGAACATGTAATTTCAGGATGTCATTCTCACAGCCAAGAAGATGATGTCACAGGTTGACCTTAAAGCAACAGATTCACAAATATTTGAGCATTTCATTTATAGGAGGATGTGCTTTGATGAAGTTACTGCTGTTTTTATTGTTTTTGGTTTGTGTTTTTTTATGTTTAGTTTTTTCTCTGTGAAAACTAGATCATGTGACTTACACAGAGAAATTGTTCCTGTTGAATAGGAGGAAACTGACTGAACTGAAAAAACATTTTCCGGGGTAAACAGAATTTAAAGTCTAATGCTAAAGGAAATAGTTTCGATTCATCACCCAGTTTAAGAATGGAAAAGAATTACAATGGAACTCTAAGAGTGATTATACAAATGTCACACTATTTCCAATAGTATTTTTTCATAGTATTTATAATATTTAAAGTATACTTTACCAAAAAGAGAAATTTCTGCCATTATTTACTCACCCTCAAGTTGTTCCAAGCCTGTGTGAATGTCTTTCTTCTGCTGAACATGAGAGAAGATATTTGGAGAATGTTGGTAACCAAGTCAATGGGGACCAGCAAATTTAAGGTTACCCACATTCTTCAAAATAATGTTCAAAAGAAGAAAGAAACTCATACAGATTTGGAACAAATTGAGGGTAATGATGGCAGAATTAAAATTTTTGGGTGAACTATCCCTTTAAGTGAATCCACACAACTATGCAAGTTACACTATGATTCAAATGTTTGAGGTCAGTAAGATTTTTTTAATATTTTTGAAAGAAGTGTCTTATGTTCACCAAGTCTGAAAAGTTCATGAGCATAAATAGTCTTACAGACTTTACTATTAGACCTTACTTTACTAAACAATTTATACTGTATATGCATTATATGCATTAAATTGATTAACCAACCATTAATTATGACGTTTGCCTCAATAAACTCATAATTTGTTCCTTATTATTAGTTAGTAAGGTAGTTGTTAAGTTTAGGTATGGTGTAGGATTAAGGATCTAAAATACGGTCATGCAGAATAAGGTAGTAATATGTGCTTTGTAAGTGCTAATAAACAGCCAATATGCTAGTAATATGCATGCTAATAAACAACTTGTTAATAGTGAGAATTAGTCCCTAAACTAAAGTCTTACCAATATTTTTTTTACCAACCTGCTGTCATGACGAAAACATACCTCTGGGAACTTTTTCGCAAGACGCGAAATACATACCACCATGAAAGTTTTGTGACATATATGATGTGAAATGTCCACTGGGTGGCGCTAAAATAGTGTTAGTTTTTTTCCGAATGAGTGTACAAATGGTACGTTTTATGTGACGTTGGTTTTGTAGGTGTCACCGCAGTTCTGACGTGAAATGTCCATTGAGTGGCGCTATAAGTCTAATGCTCCGTGACGTTTTAAAATAAATTACCATCTGCACTATACCTAAGCCTACCCGATAGTATGAGCAAAAGCGAATGTGACATAAAAATGCAATCACAAGCATGCGTTTTAGCTTGCTTTTCGATTTCTTATCTTTCAGCTCTTTCATCATGAGTCATGTTTTTGACAGGATTCGTACCCTGGGACTCCATAGCCCAAGTCCAATTCCGTGCTGGCTGAGCTGCCAAGCAAGCTTGTTACATCTGGAAAGTGAAACATATGGAGTTATAATAATAACTGTGTACAAAAACGATTACAAGTGCTCACTATTTTACCACCTCTAGTGTTCATTTCTGTTGGAAATCACTACAGTGATATGTACTTATTGGTACATATTTCACATCTTGCTAAAAAGTTCGCAGAGGTACGTTTTCGTCATGAGACCAGATAGCTTTTTACGGTAACTGACAGCATGCTGCAGGTGGTGTCAATAGATCTTAACTTGCATTTAATCTGGATTATTGCTTTAAGAGTTTTAACAGAGTATGTTTTAGCAACGGGAAGAGGAAGTTTGGTTTCTACCTGTCAAGGTCAGGTCATCCGCATTTTGAAGAGTAAGATATATATGTAGATATCCATTTTGTGTGTGTGTGTGGTAAGTCCTAATGAGATTCTTTGTTTAGAAAAAAGTGGAGCCAGAGAAGTTCAGGCAGTCCTTACTAAAATAGTGAAGAGGGTTTTTCTGGCACCTGTCACTGTCAGAGACACACATTACCAACCAGCCAGGCTCCATGTTGCACACACATAGACATACACACACACATACTCCTTCCGTTCCTTCTCCCATTAAACAAACAGTTGTCAGTTGTAAAACAACCTCTCTACTTTATGCAACTGCACACACACACACTCGGTCACATTTCTCACCCAGTCTTTCTCTGTCAGTCTCCGAAGGGGACACTCATAAAAGCCATTATAACTCATAACACAGTAAGCCATCATGAAAGCAACAAACAATTTACTGCTCTCTCTAAAACCCAGCATTAAGTCACCAAGTTGCCTCGGATACAAAACATAAACTGTTTTGCAGTGATGTGTGCCTGAAACCAGCCCTGTAATGTCAGACCGAAGGCTGTAATACTGTGGCTTTATGCATGCAGAATCAACGATGAGTCCAATCAGAGGTCATCCTAAAATTACATCCATGAATTACAATTTTCCTTTATCTTCGAAAAACCCTGCTCTGTTTGTGAATGACTGATTAAGCAATAGCTTCACTCGCAAATTGTTAAAATATGTGTGCAAATAGTAAATATTAACTTAGATTATCTGGCTGTCAAAGGTAACATTGCAGATTCTGTCTCATTCTGTCTCATTCATCATTTTCTTAAGTCTCCTACTTTTCAGATATTCGTCTCCTGAGAAAACGACACAATCTCAAATAATAACATCCTGCTGATCCCACACTTTGGAACAGTGGTGTATATATAACATTTTATTTTTCAATTTTTATAAAAAGTTGACATCTTGCTGTCGTGAATTTTTATTGCTTAGTTCTTTATACTGTCCTGTGCACTTTATTAAATTTACTGTGCTCTGCCATGTAATCTATATGAGTAACCAATGCAGTGGCTTAAGGGAAATTATTATAAGCACAGGAAATATGTGTTTAAGAATTTAAATTATACATGCAGCATACAGTACCACCTGCATTCCTTGCTGAGGTCAGACTCAGAAACCATACATTTGTGCTAAGTAGACTCAGCGGTTATTTTAACGATCACTGCATTTTATTTTGCAGCTTTGCTCAATATACATACACATCTCAACACAAACAGCATGAATAATGTGTCGCCGTTAGTATCCGCTCTGTCAATGCAAAAAATCAAGCCATGCCTCCAATCTGGAGAACTCACCAAAATTAGCACAAGTTATTGATGTTTATGATCTTCATATGGCTAATGGATGGTTCATATAAAAACAAACACTTTGTTAGGATTTATTCCAAACTCATATGACTTTGTTTCTTCAATTTTATGAAATGTACTGTTTGTTTCTCCATGCAAGTACATAGAATGGGGTTTGGAGCTTCAAAAATGATGCAAATGCATCATAAGCATATCATAAAACTGGTCAATATGATATTCATATAAGGCACCTGAATTAATACAATATCATTGTGTGTGAAACAAGCTGAAATTAACCCGATCATTAAAACACTTAATTTTTTATTTTATTTATTTTTTATTTGACCTTTATTTAACCAGGAAAATCTCTCTGAGATTAAAAATCTCTTTCACAGGAGAGTCCTGGCCAAGAATGGACAGCAGTTACAGTCACGACTTACAGATTAAAACAACAAATACACAAATTTAAACAGTTAAAAACAATTGCAAATCATTGAGTCTTCTTCGAGTGACCAAATAATAGATTTAAAATGTTCCATAGGCACCAAAGTACACGATCAGTCCTGTTTATGAACAAATCACTTAAACTATTTTGTGAACCAGATCTACCGTTTCACTGAAAAGATGCTGACATGATACATTGTTGCTTCTCTAATGAATGCAGTTTATTTTGGATGAACTGTTCTTTTAACTCTCACCCATATATTCAGCCTGAGATCTCCAGTAATAAGGCTGGACAGGCCTGGCGTTCGACACTGTTGTGCTTTGTCATAACGGTGTTGTTGGTGGTTTCACATGGATAATAAATGGTCCCATGCTCTGTGCCAAAGGGCCCCTCATGCCAGCCAGGGTTCTTGTTTGGGAATCATTTTATCTGCTCCATTAGCTGGTCTCACAGGGTGATTAAGTGCATAAAAATGAAGTATAAAACCACCGGAGTATAAAGATCAGAGAAGACTTCACAGAGACTGTTTGTCTATACATCCCATTGCTGTTACAGTAAATTTTAGCAGAAGTAGTAGTCTCATACAAAGTGGAGAGAAACCCATGCTGAAAGAGTGCTGTCCACTAAAGTGCAGGGAGAAAACAGCATGCTGGGAAACTCATTAAAATATTGATGAAGTCTGTGAAAGCTTGTTTGATGTCTGCATATACTATATGGGAAACCCTGGGCTTTTCTGTGCTCTGTACAGATTGCAACTTGGCTTTGTTTCTGAGGCTCTTCGTGTCACTGTCTCTGAACTGAATCTGAACTGAAAAAGTCATATTTGAGTTGAATCAAATGTCGCTACTCTTCTTAAATCTTTCCAGTAGTTCATATGAATAATTTTTTTCCGTTTCCATTCAGATGGAGGCAGAGTGTGAGGATGGAGAGGTTGGCTCAGTGATTGAGAGAATGGCTGGATGTTTGTTCTGGGAGGAGTTAACAGGCTGTTCTGTTGAGAAGGGATCTGACAGACAGCCGAGAGCGTCATTACACTTGCGTCATTCCTCACAACACACACACACACACACACACACACACACATACACACATGCACAGTTGAACTCTCAGTTACTCCAGTCCATGTAACTACTGCTTCTCTTCTGTTAAAGTGATAGTTCACCCAAAAATGAAAATTTTGTCATCATTTAGTCAGCTTCATGTCATTCCAAACCTGTATGATCTTCTTTCTTATGTTGAACATAAAAGAAGATGTTTTGAAGAATGCTGGTAATCAAACAGTTGATGGTCCCTATTGATTTCCATAGTATTTCTTTCCCTACTATGGAAGTCAATGGGCACCAACAACTGTTTGGTTTAAAATTCTTTGAAATATCTTCTTTTGTGTTCAACTTAAGAAAGAAATGCACACAGGTTTGGAATGGCCTGAGGTGTGAATAAATGATGAGAAAATTTTTGAGTGAACTATTCCTTTAAGAAGACATTTGTTTTAAAAGGGTATATAGACATGTTTTAAAAGGTGAATAGGTTAAATAGACAGAAGGTTATAGCAGATATATGTAGATTTCACCTAACAATACTACTTTTGACCAAAAGGTGGTGCTGTGTGCAAACTGCTCTGGTACCCTAGTTCATAGTGGCAATGACAGTTTTCAAAGTTTTGTTTCAGTATGCCAAAGGGTATTGAATATAGCCGAAATCAAGTCCAGTACAACTATTAGATGGTAAGAAATTGGCTAAATGATAGGTTCTTACTTCCATTAGTGTAATTTGTAAAATACAATCAATTATTTAACAATTATCTCTTTTTTAAACTTTTCAGTTAATATTTTTAAGTTGTGTATAGAATGTTCTGTAACTATAAAAAAACATAATAAAAATAATATATATTTTTTTAAATCAATTGAATATTTGATATACTGAAATACATTGGTGTAGAAACAATTTACTCAAAAATTGCGTGTACATTTCATAATTCATTATAAAGAAACAGCATGCAACACATTGAATTAAATGTAAAATTTTGAACTATTTTCTTGTGAAATATACGCAAATAAAACAATTATTATTGACAACTTCAAAAAATCCTTTTTATTGTGTAGTTTTGTTGTTGTCTCAAGATGGGACAACCAACTTGAAAATATAAAACTGCAGATGACCCAGGACAGCAGTGAAGAGAATGGCAGTTGTGTTCCTGTGGTCTGTAGTTTCAAGATGTGTGTGAAACAACATTAATGGGTATGACATTTTCTAAACTGGCATCCTGGCATTCTGTACCCTGTCAGTGAAGGTTACCCAAATGCCAGACACAAGTGAGGACACTGGCTGCGACTCTTACACAACTCTCTCTCTCTCGGCTGCTAATCACTGCTGTCTCCACAGCCACCTGCTTGTCACATTCGTCTGTCTGAATGGACCTAATCTTCCAGAAACAGAAGACAGATTCAATGAAGCAAAAGATATGTTAACAGCTGTGGAGATGGGGCTACAAATAACATTTTGGATTTGTGTTGAAAACATAATGTGAAAAACATTTAAACAAAATGATTATTCATTTGGCAAAGACGGGAATGAATCTCCTTAGCTATGTCATCAATTAAACTATATTTGCGCCACTTTTACTAACTAGAGATGAATACTGTTTTGTGTTTTCTGTTGGCCAAAGTTGGCTTGTGATGACCTTTGATTTGGCCTGCCATGCCAAATAACAAGATGTGGAAAAAACAGGAGAAAACATTCTATTGAAGCATATTTTCATTTTTTTCATATATTTTTCTAATTTCTATCTTTATTTGTAACATTTTTTTGCATTGAAGTGTGAAAAACATTTTGAAGTGAATTTGCTTTTAAAAAAATAAAAATGTAAAAAAAAATCTATATAATTAGTCAAAAAGGTGCTCACATGCGCACTCACTATGACAACAGCTGTAAAAAAAAAAAAAAAAATTAACAAATTGTTAAAATTTGGCATAGTGCAGTTTTTTTGTTGAAAAGCTAATAATTAATTAAACCATAAAAATATTAAATGAAAATAAATAGTTAAAAAATACTTATTTAAACTTCTGTTGTTAAATTATTAAATAATATCAAGCGGTACTTCAAGTAAATATATTAGCACACATGCAAAACACATTAAGCTGTGGTGCTAAAACTGGAGATGGGGGTTTGAACATGGTGTGCATTATATGCTGTTACTTCCTACTCTCTATTTTCATAAAATGGTGAAAAACTGCCCCCCTAATATTTTTACAGGTTGGAATGTAGGAGACAAAGAAAACAGATACAGAGCAAGAAGGACAGAGAGGAAGTCAAAGTAAAGTGGGCCTATTGAGAAGGGGGTATCATGTGACACTAAACAAGCTGTTAAATATCAGTCTCGGCCTGCCAAGGAGCTTTCAGACAGATTTGGCATGTGTGACGGCAGGATTACACATAGACACGCTTGGCAAGAGGACACAAACCTAACACACCTATTCATGTAGACCTATAGAAAGTGTCTGAACGTGGGCCAGAGTCTTGAAAGCATCTTGAAAGCTCAGGAAATCTTCAGCGAACCAAACTCTCTCTTTATATGCCTTTGTCCTCAGACACGTTGGCCAAGATAAGCATAGGCCCCCTGACCTTATGTTTGCTGGCAGCCAAAATGTGTAAATCCCAGTGCAAAAGAGATGCACATGTGAGACTACTGAGCAACAAGAGCCAAACAAGTGTCATTTATTTAGAAGATGATGGTGTGTTTCAACATTGTGTTTCAGGTTTCACTCAAGACTGTTTTGTGCTGTAAGATCTCATTAAACTAATTATTCTAATCTCTGATTTCTCTGTTCTTGTATTCACATTCAGTGTGTGGTTGTGACCTGGCCCAAGGTGGTTTCTTCATGAAGAACGGGGAGTACCTATGCACGCTGGACTACCAGAGGCTTCATGGCACTCGCTGTAATGGCTGTGGAGACTTTGTTGAAGGAGAGGTGGTCACTGCTCTTGGAAAGACCTACCATCCTACATGTTTTGTCTGCACAGTTTGCAAGTAAGAGTTACCCAAAAGCAGGCCCATTTCATCTCTGTTAAAACATGTATCATTCATATTTATATGTTATGGACATTTTTTGCCTTGGACATGCTAACACAACATGTTAGCTAGTACTAGTAATCAATTAAATGTTGTATTTTTTAAAAGGTATTTTTCTTTAAAATGAAAGTTCTCGTAACTCAATATTCACCCGGATGTTCAGACTAAATATAATATAATAAATGATTAAGTTTGACAACTTTGTTTTGGAAATAACAGTACAAATGTTTGATAATGGAATGTTATACACTACTTTGGATTTATTTAATCAAAAACAGTTAGGCTAACGGTTTTCTATTTTAATGTACTTTAAAAGGTAATTTATTCCTGTGAAGCAAAGCTGAATTTTCAGCATCATTACTCCAGTCTTCAGTGTCACATATTCCTTCACATAATCATTCTAATATGCTGATTTATAATCAGTGTTGGAAACAATTGTGCGGCTTAATCTTTTTTGGGATCTGTGATACTTTTTTCAGGATTCTTTAAGAAATAAAAAGTTAAAAAGAACACTGTTTATTCAAAATAGAAATTTTGTGTTACAATATACTATTCAAAAGTTTGGGCTGAGTCCATTTTTCTTTCTTTTTTTTAAGAAATTAATACTTTTATTCAGCAATGATGTGTTAAATGGATAAAAAGTGATTATATTGTTAGAAAAGATATCTGTTTTGAATAAATACTGTTCTTTTTAACTTTTTATTCATCAAAGAATCAAAGAAAAAAGTATCACAGGTTCCACTGAAGACACTGAAGCCTGGAGTAATGGCTGATGAGAATTCAGTGCTGCAACCCAGAAATAAATTATATTTTAAAGTATATTAAAATAAGAAACCAATATTAGAAATTGTAATAATATTTCTCAATATTGCTGTTTTTTCTCTATTTTTGATCAAATAAATGCAGCCTTTATGAGCATAAGAGACTCCATTAGAAAGCTTTTATAATCTTACTGATCCTAAGCTTTAGTGTCACATAATCCTTCAGAAATCATTCTAATATGCTGATTTGATGCTCAAGAAACATTTCTTATTATTATCAGTGTTGAAAACAGAAATGTGCTGCTTAATATTTTGTGGAAATTATGATGCATTTTTTTGTCTGGATTCTTTGATGAATAGAACGTTCAAAAGAACATTTATCTGATTTTTTTTTTTGTAGTCTGTACTGTCCCTTTTCATCAATTTAATGCATCCTAAATATGAATAAAATTATTAATTTCTTTCTTTTTTTTTTATTTACTGATGCCAGACTTTTAAATGGAAGTGCAAATGCCTAAATGTCTTTGCATTCTTCCTCTCTTGCCAGACGGCCATTTCCCGCTGGTGATCGAGTCACGTTTAATGGAAAAGACTGTCTCTGCCAGCGTTGCGTCCAGCCAACTTCCCCGACTCCCAAAGACATCAGCACCTCTAGTAGTGAGTCCACACTCGCACACATGTTCAAGCTTATTGGTAATGTTCTGTGTCCTACTCAGATTTCAGCTTACCACAATCATCCCCCTTTTATAGATGTGCTAGATTGTGTAGTTTATGCATGTGTTGACAGGCCTTATATTGCTCAGGACTCAAGGTCATTGCTGCTAGTTGGAAGCTCAGTCTCTTCATGCATCTCCTGTCAAAAAGGTGCACGAGGTTGTTGTGTTCAAACCAACTTGAAAGTTTCATAATGTGTGATCCTCATTTGTTTAGTGTATGATGCCCAGTTATTCCTGTTACCATTTACAATTGTAATTACATTTACATTACATTGCAATTACAATTACATTTACAGTTGGCAATTGTATGATGGATAATGTTCTAAAATCGCAACATTTTTAAAAGTCATATAGTTCTAAAAGCCAGTAAAAATAAGTTTGAAACCTCGAACAACTGTCACAAACACCTTAGGCAAATATGAAGCAGTGTGCTTATACCAGTCAAAATACATGTGCTGTACATTATCAACCACATAGGAATGCCTTGGCACCCATTCACAGCACCCAAGTATTTATTCTGAAATATCGTTGTAATAAGGATCCCTGCTTCTTTTCAGACTCCTCTAGGGTTACTTGAGTTGACAGGATGCTTAGACCAATTCCTGTGCTGTCAACCAGGGAAAAGCTGATCTCCTTATGAATGTTTCTCTCTTTGATTTCTCTCACTCTTTTATCTCACTTTGAGGAAGTTCTTCATCCTCCTCCGGTAGATTAGGGGTTCTCTTGGCGTAATTTAAACTGCAGGGCCCCAGGAGTCAAGCAGACAGGCACAGAGAAGGAGAGAGGCTCAGAGCCAATGAAAAGCTCAGAGCACTCCTGTGCCTGCTGTTTGTCCCATTCTCTTTCACTCACCGTCTCTGGCCTTCCGCTTGACTGATGGATGCTGACAGGTCTGGACTCCGTAGGTGTAGAATGTGGCGATTTCCTCTGGCTTGGGATTTCCTTATTATAGTAAATGGCTGTAGTCATTAAACTCAAATTGTCATAATGCAGGGAATCATTGTTACATAACATCAGGTGATGGACAATTACAGGAGCAATTTAGCAATGAATAGCTGCTGTGTTGCAGAGGAGAGAATTAATGTAATTCTAAGTATTGCATCATGGGATTGGGGTTGATTGAGAAAACATTGTGTAGACCATGTATCAGTGGAGTTTGACTATTTTTGCTTGGGTGGGAAAAAGGTGTGGGATACACACACACACACACACACACATTTGTTTTTATGGTTTACGGGGACTCTCCATAGGCGTAATGGTTTTTATTCCGTACAAACTACCCGTACCGTACACCAACCCTACACCTAAACCTACCCCTTACAGGAAACTTTGTGCATTTTTAGATTTTCAAAAAAACACCATTTAGTATGTTTTTTTAAGCCTTTTGAATTACGGGGACATAGGCAGTGTCCTCATAAACCGCCTTCAAATTGTAATACCTCTGTCATACCCATGTCATTAAGCAAATTTTGTCCCCGTAAACCACAAAAACCAGTACACACACACACACATACACATTACTGTTCAAAAATAAGATTTAATACTTGTATTTAAGAACGTATATATCAAAAGCGACAGTAATGATTTCAGATAAATGCTGTTTTTTAACTCTCTATTCATTAAAGAATTCTGAAAACATGTATCCACAAAAATATTAAGCAGAACAACTGTTTTCCACATTTGTAATAATAAGTTACTTGCACACCAAATCGTAATATTAGAATGATTTCTAGAGGACCATATGACACTGAAGACTAGAGTAATGAAGATTGGAGTAAAATAAAGTCAATTTCAAAATATATTAATTTTAATTAAAATAAATCAACTAAATTGAAATAATATTGCTGTTTTTACTATAATTTTGTATCTAATAAATGCAGCTTTGGTGAACATAAGAGACTTCTTTCAAAAACTTACCAAAAAAACTTTTAAACAAAATAAAGTATAATTAGTATGCTACAAGTGTTTTTAGACATCACAGCATTATGATGTACAGTATGAGACATATTCATATATTTAATATTCATTTTGAGATTTGCTACATTTGTTCCAACTTTAAACGAGCTTTATGACAACAAAGGTAATCCTAATGTAAAAAAGTTAAATGAGCATGCACAATTAAATATTTGCCGATACGGTATCACTATTTTAGTTGTAATCATGAATTTTATTTTAATCTGTCTATGTGTCCATGCACGTCCTCTTTCCGTCTCTCTTTCCTGTTCTTCTATCGCTCTTTCTCAGTTATCTTTCTCCTCTTCTCCTATATCCGTACATACACACACAGACAGGAACTTAAAGAGCCCTTCTGAATTTCTCTTTGTGTCATGCTTGGCTGATTATTTGTCATTCACGAGCCCCAGGAAATGATTTGAGGCTGATGAAAGTCTTTAGCCCAGATAACTGCTTTGTTTTTTTGGAAGGCGCTGATTGTTTCGAGTCGTGATAATGCTGCTTTGGCAAATCCCACAAAGCTTTTACCACATGACACTTCTAAAAACCTGCACTGAGTTTGATAGTTTAGATAACCCTCATGACAGGTGGATTGAACACAGGTCTCTTTGAAACTTTCCCTTCTTCTCTTTTCTTGACACACATTGCACACACACACGTACTCTATGCGGGTCTCTAGCACACACACAGTGCAGGCAGAGGTTGCGAAGGCTTAAATGATGCATTAGAGCGTTAGATGCAGCGCGGTGCATTATATACTCTCCTCACTGTCAGTGGTTACCATTGTGCCTCAAGCAACATCAGCAGCGTCTGGGACCTCCCCACCCCTTCGCATTCGTCCCTGCTTTTTAAAAAAGCTTTTGGGATTTCAGCCAAGGAACATAAATAGAAGATGACAACCAGGAGCTATTTTTATCCCTCAGCCTTTTACACATGTATTAACTAAATTCCCTCGCGTTCCTCCAGGAAGATGCTCCATCTTGTGGAGGGAGGATGCTCGGATATTAGAAATGGTGCTGTAGGCACTTATTCAGTTAGTCATGCAATATAATGATGATTCACTATTGATCGCTGCAGTAATCTTATAGATACAATATGCATTGCTTGAAATTACTTCTGAAAGTGCTGTATGTTGTAGATCAACAGGGCTCGAAACTAAAAGAGTTTTTTTAGTTGACACTGACATCTAGTGGAGAGAATTATTTGCTTACACTTAAGTGACCCCAAAAATATTAAAAATATATGAATGCAATTGCATAATATCCAAATATGCCTTCCCTACTGTGTATCATCATTATTACTAATGAAAATTGTTAAAAATAGTTTTCAGTAATTGAAATAAAGCTGAAATAATATATGAATAGTAGATGAAAAAATTTGAGAAATGTGAAATAACTAACTTTAATAAATAAGTTTAAGTACTGAAATTAGTAAAACTAAAGCTGAATTAAAAATAATTGAAAGCTACACAGCTTTAAAATGATTTAAAAAGTATTTTAAAGTAATATTTAAAAATGATAATAAAATGACAAAGCATATTGAAAATATAAAAATAAAATCTAGTTCGAAATATGAATAAATTCTATAATAGTATGTAAATAATACTAAAATAGCACTGCTAGGTATTATATGAAAAGCGCTAAATTAAATATCTTAGCAACTGCAAATCTTATCATGGCTGATGGCTGATAAACTAAACATTTTTGGCTTTAAAAAAAAAGCTCATGTCAAAATATCATGTAAAAAAAAAACATTTCAAAATATCATGTAGTCTGTAAATGTCATTTGCAGGCTGCTGTTCAGTATGCATGTGTGATGGATCTGTGTGTGTTCTCTTGCAGACTGTGCAGGATGTGGCAGGGATATAAAGAACGGTCAGGCTCTTCTGGCCTTGGACAGCCAGTGGCACCTCGGCTGTTTCAAGTGCAAGGCCTGTGGGAAAGTGCTGAGTGGGGAGTACATCAGCAAGTGAGCTATGCCTTAATTATTTTTTATCTCTCCCCATCTCGTGCCTCCCGCTCTCTCTCTATAATTCCCCCTCTCTTATCTGTCCTCTTTTCTAATAGCATTCAATTTTTGCTCTTATCCTGGTTTCATTGGGGTGAAATATAATACAGTAAAAACATAAATCTCTCTTCTCTCTCTTCCTGTCCTGCTCGCTTTTTTAAGGGATGGTTCTCCGTACTGTGAGAAAGACTACCAGATCCATTTTGGCGTGCAGTGTGAAGCCTGTCATCAGTTTATCACAGGGAAAGTTCTGGAGGTGAGTAACCAATATGCATATATTGAATGAACTTCTCGGCTGTTTCTAATACTATTGAGCTGCCTGCATAGGCAGCATATTAAGATATCACAGCTACGCTCCAGATGTGAAGGTGGCTGCAGCATTATTATATTGCCTTCTAAAATATATAAGTTAGCATTAATAATGCATTGGGGATGAAGCAAGAGAAATTTTGATGATAATCTATTTAGAATTTATTTATTACCAAAACATATTAATAATTTTTGAATAATAGATTACACTTTATTTTAAGGTGTCCTTGTCACAGTGTAATTATATATTTAAGTACTGAGTAATATTAATTAACTACATGTACTTACTTTATGGTTAGAGAGTTAGGATTAGGGTTTGGCTTAGAGTTGCTTGCATGTAATTATGCATAATTAATTGTTATAATAATAGTAAGTAACAAGGACACCTTAAAATAAAATGTTACCGAATAATATTATGAAAATATTGTAATATTAACTTTTAAAAAGTAGTGTATTTTTTCAACCTACAGTCAGTTTCATTTCTCATTTATGATTAACTTGTATGTATTAACTTTGTCTCAGGCGCTTCTCAAAAGTAATAAAAATTAAAATAAACTGAACTAAAAATGAATTAATATAGGTAGTAATTTGGTAAGAAACCTTTGAGTTCAGACTGAAATATCTGACTTTTGTTTGATAAATGTCTTATCCTGACAAATTTGAGCACAGTTTGAATTATTGTTCAGTTTTCTGATGAGTCTATTTTCTCAAGAGAAAAATCTGAGAAGCAGGAGACCTAATTTGCTCAATTTAGTCCCATTGCTTTCTAGAAGACACATTTGAGATATCCCTGAGACTTCTATTGAGCGTTTTCCTGCCTAACGGATATTAAAAATGGTCTCTTGTGGATTTTCAGTGTTTTATAGTCATGTCAGTATGTGTCAGTGTTCCAGATTCTTACACTTCCGCACCCACTAAACATCTGGATCCCCTAAGAGTGGAGTCGTTAGTCTGACCCATGTCCACACACACATCTCAACATTCAACAACATGGCTGAACTTACATCATTGCTCCATTCATCAAACATTTTAGACCTGACACCAGCCCACTGGGAATTGTGCAAAGCAGCGCCGTTGGCTGGATTCCAAGGTCCCGCCTAGCTATTGTACACGGGACGTCCCCTTTGAGGCCGGGCCCCTCTGATAGGGTGGGAGAACGGTGAGATAGAGAGGGGGGAATTTAGGAAAATTCTCAAGAAAATTCAAAGGGAAAACGTGAGGAACTGAAGGGGAATATAGGAGTTCTCTCGAACAAGAGAGCGCAAGTGACAAAAGTGATTTTAACCACAAGGTCGCAGGGCTGGGGTGCCACACGAGCAGCCTGCCAGAGGTAATGCAGTTTCTCATTTTTTATTTTAAAGCACTAGACAAACATGTTTGCAGTTATGTCACAAAGTGTGTTAGGAGCAACTTGTAATATAAGCGTACGGATGGTTTTTATCAACAGAGTGTAAATACTTCAGAGCTGTTTGGGTGATCATGGTCAAGCTTTGTCATCCTGATTATACTGACCTGTCAACAGTCTATTAGTTACCGGTTCTCATCAGTTCTTTCTCGTACACTGTCTGTTTGCACTTATACACTCAAGTAGACTAGCTGTGTTTATGGGGATCTGTGCAGCCACAGATGGTGGAAAGGAAGTGCGCAGGAATCTTATGCATGTGTGAGCGGAGAAGATCAAAACCAGCTCTCTGTCTATATAAATCCAAGCAGATATGTGTAGAATCTCAAAGTAATGTTGAGAGCAACAGATGCCGCCAGTCTGCAGATGGCATTGCGCCCATGCCAAGGAGGCCATTCAGATTTGATGAGGGATGAATAGTGCTTATAAATATTGTTGTGGAACTCTGTTATTTTAGGTTTGGTTAGGCCTAGAATTAAGATTTTTCAGTTAGTAGTTTGTTTTCTGCGTACTATTAAACATTTATGTTGGGAACAGAAGCTTTCATGTGTTAGCTTGATTACTCTGGGCTGTCAGCTTCTATATGTCAACCGTGGATAAGTTATTTAACTGCAATGAAGTTTCACTCTCATTAAACCCCTCCAATAAGTGTCTAATGAGGCTATCCAGAAATGACAAGTCTGCCGCACCAGCTGGCCCTGCATTATCTCACCACACAAACATGCATATCCAGAGTATACTAGACACCCATAGGGAAATTGCTCAGAGGTTGTTCTTTTGAAGGTCACAAGACCTACTGGAGTTGTATTTAATATAAGTAGCTGAGATACAGAGCTATAAAATGAATATGGATGCCATAGTTCACATAATTTGGCTTCAGAAGAATTTTATGACTTTTTAGTGCAGACTTTCAAACATTCAAAAGTTTGGGGTCAGTAAAAAAAATGTCAAAGATATTAATACTTTTATTCAGCAAGGATGCATTAAATTCATCGAAAGTGACAGTGAAGACATAACTATTTCAAATAAATGATGTTCTTTTACTTTCTTTTCAACAAAGAATCCTGAAACAAATGTATAACATTAGCAACCTGGTATTAAGCAGCACAACTGTTTTCAACATTGGTGATTAAAAAATGCTTCGGTAACACTTTACTTAAAGCCTTGATGTATAATGCATTATAAAGGGTTATTAAAGGGTATAAAGCATTATATTCATTAATAATGTGTGTTGTAATATATTATATCTTGTCATAAATAATTATAACTGAATTTAAATTGCATAGTGTAACAATGAATTGATAAGTGTTATAATGTATTAACTGTGGTTACAATTTTTCATGAGATTGTATAATGCATAAGGTGCATTAAAAGGCATAATTAATGCATTAAAACTACTGTTACAATGCATTATATATAAAGGCTTTAAGTAAAGTTTTACCAATGTTTCTTGAGCACCAAATCAGCATATTAAACTAATTTATGAAGAATCATGTGACACTGAAGACTGGAGTAATGACTGCTGAAAATTCTGCTTTGTTCTTACAGGAATAAAACATATAATAAAATAGAACATTTCAATTTTGTAATATTACTGTTTATACTGTACTTTTGAAATGCATCCTTGGTGAGCGTAGAAGAATTCTTTCAAATATCTTACCTACACCAAACAAACTTCTAATCTAGGGGAACATGAGATTACAACTGTATAGGGAATAATCAATCTACCAATATTATATTTCTTATTGCTGTCTAGGAACAGTAATTATTATAATATAGAGAACTCATTTGTCTTTTTTTTTTCTTTTTTTTTTTACACTTTCTGACTGTTGGGTTTTGTTCACAGGGTTTGGTTTTTCTGTTTGCTGTAATAGTGTCCACTGTCTCAGCAAACAGCACCTTGTCAGATTCACTTGTCTGGTTCTTTCCTCAGTGGGCAGGTTTGTGGAGTGGAGTGCTTTAGTACACAACAGTACATACTGTGAGTCAGGCAATACAAAACGGAGTTATGTTTCTGACTACAGATGAAAATGACTCCTACTGGCATTCATACACACACTACAAATGTTAGCACCCTTACTAAAAAGGCCACTAAAATTCATTCTGGACCATGCAGTGACCAGTCTGGTCAACTCACCTGGCTTTACACTGGTTAGGCTGGTCTGGTTTGATGAATTGTGACAAAGTTTTGGCCCATGTTGTGCTAGGAGAGCAGCTACTGTAGCTAAACCAGCTGAACACCATTTTGGCCAGATTGGAAACCAGCTAAGAACAGCAAATGCTATGTTTTTCAGTATAGTGCTTTTAGTTAATAAAGTTTTGCTGGTTAATGATGGATAAATGATTTACGTAGTAGGGTTAGCTAGCTGCACATAATATCATGTGCATGGGACCAGCATCCAAAATAATAGTCATCTATCCATATGCAAGCACTTTCGTTTTTTTCTTTCTCTCACATTTTTTGTTTTCCAGTCGTCATTCCCGCTCGCTGTTTTCTCTTCGTTCCCCTCTCCCTCTCTCTCTCTGGCTCTGTTCTTCTGTCCACACCCCTCCATCTGGGCTGAAGCAGAGGCGTGGACTGTTCTTGGCCCCTTTCTTCAGAGTTCACTGCTCTATGTTTTCTGTGTTGGCTTCTTGTGATGCAATAGGAAATGACTGCTAGCCGTCTGTTTCAGACAGAGCGCTACACAGAGAGGTAGAACATGTTGTCACTCTGGTTTGTTTACTGGAAAACTGTTACATGGCCTTGTTGCCATGGTAAGGAGGCCCAGGAGCCGAGGGGTCACATCTGTGGGAAATCATGCGTTTCAGCTGCATTGCCTCATAGTTCAAGACAGCAGAGGACCATGGGATGTTTCCCCTACAGAGGAGCCAAATGGGCAACTCCCTCTTCAACACTCAGAGTTCCAGCTGATAGAGGAACAACAAAACAATTGAATTGTTTGTGTGTATGAGAAGCAGATGAGATAAACAAAGCTTTAGGTTTTCTGGTGCAGTATAGCTCCTGTGAACGTATGATGTGAATTTCAAAGAGAAAAAGAGCAATTTTTTTTAAAGGAACAATTCACTCATCACATTCCAAACATTTTTGAATCAAATCAAATCAAATGAAATAGTAGTAATTGTTAGATTTATATTTCCCATAAATATAAAAAAATCTTACCATAACTTACCATGTTCTTCCATAATTTTGTATGTCTAAATACAGCTGATTTTGTTATTTTAACAAAATATTTCCATTAAACACAGAGGGAGGTATTTTAAAGATATTCTGGCTACTCTTTGTTAAGGTCAAAAATGCACTATAAAAATATTACAAAAGTAGTGCTATATTCCAATTTTTCTACAGCCAATTAATAAATTTGCATGATGAAAAGTCATTTTTAATTTGTCATTTATTTAAAATACTGAGTCAGCTGTCAAAAAGCATCAAATGCTGGTTATTTTGTGACAAAATGACATACAGGTTTGGAATAATATGAGGTCAGTACAGTAAACAATGACAGAATGCTAATTTTTTGGATGATCTATGCATTTATGAAGGAGTAAAAATAATACAGAAAGAGAGAAAAAATAACAGATAAAGGATACAAATCAAAAAGAAGAAAAAGGGAAGTAAGACAAAGTGTTGCCTCAAGAAAGAGAGTTTTGAGGAGGTTTTGAAGGAGAGAGAGATGTCAGAACTGCAAGGCTCATCAGCATTCCCAGAGCTAACTGAAAGCAGCAGAATGATGAAACAGTACTGCAGATGACTTACAGCTATGTGCTACATGACCTAGAGTGATGATACACACATACACAACCATCTGAATATTATGTGGAATGTACTGCACCTTTAGCTATGACTGGTATGCTACACTTACGTTCAAAAGTTTGGGGTCAGTAAGATGTTTTTGAAAGAAGTCTCTTATGCTCACCAAGGCTGCATTTATTTTGAGTATTGTGGAATAGTATTACAATTTAAAATAATTATTTTCTATTTAAATATATTTAGAATGTATTTTATTCCTGTGATGGCAAAGCTAAATTTTCTTTAATTCAAAAGAAATCAATTTATTTGAAATAGGAAGCTTTTGTAACATTATAAATGTGTTTACGGTCACTTTAGAGCAATTTAATGCATCCTTGCTGAATAAAAGTATTCAATTCTTTCAATTAAAATTATTTAGCTTTGCCATCACAAGAATTTATTATATTTGGAATATATTTAAATTGAAAATAGTTATTTTAAATTGTAATAATATTTCACAATATTCCTGTTTTTTATCAAATAAATGAGTGTATATATCTGCAACTGAAACTCCCATGCCTAAGAGGGGCTCCATGTGATCATGCCCTGTAATAAACTTTTGGTTTTTCTGCTTGTGGTTGATAATGACCTTCCAAACTTAAAAAGACTGACAGACTGCAGTGTTTCTCAGGCTTGCAGCTGCCTGGTGAACCTCCCAGTTCTCAGATATCAGCACTGCAGCCCATAGCTGTAGCTGGCGGACCGTGTTGCGGTGGTTAGCACACGTGCTTCTGACATGTTGAGCTGGGTGGTGCAGATTCAAATCCAGTTTGCAACATTATATAGCTGCACAAGTGTGTATTTGTGTACATGACTTTGTGCTGCTATTGTTCTCCTGACCTGGAAGCATCCGGAGGTCAGGATGGTATTTTCGTGTGGTGGGGTAAGGTAATATGTGATAGTGTGCTGTGCAAACAGTGACTCTGCAGAACCTAACAGAGGTTCACAGAGAACACACGTATGGAGTGATGAGAGCAAAATACAAAGAATGAAAGGGGAGAAAGAAAAGGGGAGAAAGAGCCTTTTTTTCAGAAGAAGTGAAGTGCAGTGAAGTGACAGCACACCTGTTCTGTCTCCCACAGACTGTTTCGCTCTGTCATAGTGTTAAGGAATTTGTATTTCGGTCTGTTTTGTCCAGTGTTGTATCTCCCTGGAATTTTTTTTTCTTCTGAATTCTGCTGACCTCTGAATGTTGACCTTTGCCCCTAACAGGCAGGAGATAAGCACTACCATCCAAGCTGTGCACGATGCAGCAAATGCAATCAAATGTTCACAGAGGGAGAGGAGATGTACTTACAGGGTGAGAACAACACTTTAATGCTACCTTTAATTCAGAAGATTGAAGCATTGCTCATACGTTCCACAAAAAGGCAACAAAATGTCTAAATATAGATGATTATATTAATAATTTAGAAATCAGATGAAAAATAAAATAAAATAAAATAAAATGGATATTGCAATTTTTGTAACCATGTTACCATAGGGACATTTTAGCAAAACAAAACAAAATAAAATAAAATAAAATTTAAGGGAAAATATTTGTTTGATCTTTTTTTTTTTTTTTGGTAACAGGGTTGAGTGGTTGAGGTTAACACTTCATTTTCTATACAAAGAAAACTTTAAGCAAATCATGTTACTGGAATGTCCCATTTGTAATAGTGGGAAAACCATGTGGTAAAAGAATTCTGATATGCCCACCCATATTTTGTCTTAATTTCTCCCCCTCTCTCTCAGGTTCTACAGTATGGCATCCAGACTGTAAGAACAACAGTAGAGTGGAAGAGAAGTACAGAGTGAGTATCTATATATCTAAACACTTACTGTCAGCTAGTCAGTCACTTAATCAGCCCTGTCTCTCTGTCTGAAAGAGAAAACTTTGCTGAGCTCCTCCCTCATATTATTCCCAGAAACAACAGTCTACAAAACCCTGGGAGATGTTTAAAATGCTCACATTCTTCAAAGCGTTTTTTTAAAACCTCCGTCAGTGGCTCCAAAGTTAAAATGAGGTCTCAGGTGCTCTAGCTGAAAAGAGAATGTATGTGTGTGTTTG